>LR751581.1:145870-156928 GCA_902729485.2 Mus minutoides | reverse complement strand
CTTTAGACAGGAGCAATTCTGGGTTAAATTTTTGGAGATGGGTGGGTAGCCCCATCCCTCAAACAGGGGGCTGTCCCGCACCTACCCCGTCCAGCCCAGCGGGAATAAGACACAAGACAAACAGGTTTCTTCCCCTACGCTTTACTCAGGAACTTGATGCACTTACAGCTTAGCAGAGCATGATGGCAAATGGCAAATGGCCCCACTGCGAACAGCCTATTTATACCCTGTCCTGGCCAATCACCAAGTTGCCTCGTGACTCTACCCCAGGTGGTCTTGAGCATGAGATCAAACAACAGCTGACACTGCCTAATGCCAATTAAGAGTTGTTTATGCCAGAACAGCTGAATCATCAGTCGATGCCCGTCTTTAAAGAGCGGTTGAATGGCTCCCTACAGGGGGCCATGCCTAACCTCTGGATATGGTCTCAACAGGTTCTCCCTCTCTTTTGTGGGGTATTTCAGCTCATGTCATCCCTGTGGGGTCCATTCACTTCCCATCTCCTCCAATCACCACCCTATCTTTTCCACTATTCCCTCTGTATTTAATATCTTTAAAACACACACACACACACAGACACAGACACAGACACACACACACACACACACACACACACACACACAATGTTTCTATTTGCTGTTGTATGTATATGCATGATATAGAGTCATCCACTGGAATATGTCTAGCTTATTCCACTCTACAGCCCCAAATCTCAACAGTTCTGATGTAATGTCACAAGTGGAAATTTCTATACTTGACTGCATGTGATAACCCACAGTGAAAATATAAACACAAAAATATTGTGTAAGTTTACATTAATGCTATGTGTACAAGGTTTGTATGAATCATCAGTGAGTTTAATATCTTCATGACAGTCATTGTGCATATATATGTAAATATTCTAAAGTTCAAAGTGCTTCTGGTCCTAACCAGTTTAGAAAAATGCTTTTCCTGAGGTGTAATCCTGCTCTTTCCTGCATGCAGGCTGTTCTGGTCATGACTTTTCCACTGTCTGTGATGCCCTTTGCCAATAGGGAAACAGACTATTGCTTGTATCAGTACTTAACATCTAGATCCATTCTTGCTACTCTCTTCTCATGAGGACCATAGCTACATCACAGACTAATTGTGGAAAATCATGATGTCCATAGTGCCAATTCATGAAACCAAAGTAATAATGTAGATGCCTCCTTTTTCTCCCCTGAGATCTTTTCAAGGTGGCTTAATTCAGAGAATTTTCAAAATCCTTCAAACACATGAATGATATTTGTTTGCCTGCATAATATCCTCCAGTCTCTGACAAGCCTTGCTTAAAAACAGGTCTTCTTGGACGTATGGAGAGAAGCCAATTTATTTTTGTACAGCAGTTGAAGCAAGGCCAAGAAATGATAAGCAATTTTTTAAACCCCTGGGTAAAAGTAAATTCTGACATGACTTTAACCTACACTGCTGAAAATGAAGACAAGAAATGACAAGTGGCTCCTAAGGAATTGATTGCAAACTATTGATATCTGGACCAAAGAAGAACTCCTCCCCCGACAACACACACACACAGGCACACACACAAGACAAGACAAGACAAGACAGCAACAACAAAGCAGCATTCTTTAAGTATTCCATGATGTCTCAAAGAACTGTCTTATACTTTAGACATTTAAAAATTCAACACTTAGAGACTGCCAACTTAGTGCAGGCTTTTGAAGCAATTTATATTAAGAGGGAACAAGACAATACAGGAGCAAGTGTGACGGTCTCAAATAATTGGAAAGCCTGTCTCTAAAGGCAATGAACTTGCTTTCTAGGAGAGTTTGATTCCAGTCTGGAGTCAATCAAGGGGTGATCACCAGCTTCAAAAACCACCTATCAATTACCAGCTACCTGATAGCAAAAAAGAATGAGATTTAGACTTAGCAGAATAGAAGGCTGACACAAGGCTATTTGGCATTTCAAGAAAGGAGAATAATGGACCAAACACCTAAAACCCCTTTTTCCTTCTTGCTTTAAAACACTTAGGACAGTTAGGAAGTCAGAATGTTATAGAAGTAGAAATCACACTCACTAGTCACACAGCAGATGGACTTTGGCCTCTGGCTTGAAGTCTAAATCCTGAGAGATTTATTTAACTTGATGGTGGGTCTTTATTTTTCTCAACAATAAAGTTTACAATTGAACTAGATAATTTCTGAACACTAGTATCTGAATTTCAGGAAGTTAAGGTCTGTGTGCTTCTTGTTAGCCTCAGTAAATAGCAAACTGTGTGAACAGAACAATTGGTGACAATTTTTAATAAAGTAGCATATGATTACTATACTTACATATTTAAAGATTTAAAAAATTATAAAACTTGTCAATAATATGCAGTGAATGACTAGAACGTAAAAGTATATAATTGAAGGAGCCGCAACTGTAAATGCTGAGTTATTGAAGATTGAACATGAACTTCTGCTAATGATATGACTGATATTTTCTACATTGTTTATTTAGCTAGCAATTTCAATTGGCATCATGGTAGGTATATTTTAACTTAGTCTTTAGTCATAACAACAATCAAAAGCCAAGTAACTGAGAGATGAAATAAGATTATTGGTTATGAAGAAGTTAAGTTTTTAAAGATGGAGTCACTGATGCCACTATTAGTTAGTTATGAGAACCTGAACTTTTGAACTTTTGTACTCTTGGCTAAGGCTCTTAGCCACATGCCTGGAACATCCTGATAGAAAAAAATATTTCCTGGAACAACCAAAGAATATTCCAAGATGTTTACATAAGAGTTTCATAACCGGTTCAGCTATGGGTCAAGCTGTACTTTAGAAGCTTTCCACTGCCTTCCCTCACTGTGATTTGGCCTATATAAGCTCTGTACAATCGTTGGTCGGGGTCGACGCTCCTCTATACCCTCTGTAGTGTATGAGTCTCGACCCAGCATGCTGATCAGTGCACTTATTGGAGCTCCAATTAAAATTCCTCTTGCAGTTTTGCATCAAGACAGGTCTCTCGTGGTTCTTGAGATGCACGAACAGCCCTTGTTTAAAATAGGAGTATTTCTGGTTTAATCTTACAGTTAGAGTAAATGAAATGCTATCTTTCTCAGTAAGTCCTTAGTATTTACCTGGGTCTAGAAGAGAGGTAGGCAGACTAGTAGAGATAAGAGATAGGTACAAAGATCAGAAAAGTGTTTTTATACAAATTCTCACACAGCTATGATAACCAGGAAACTTTGTTTTCCTAACTTATGCCATGCCCCTTTCAGACAAGTAGGTACAATGTGTGCTGCACAATAACTGGACACCAAGCAATGACTATGGCAAAAGGATAATATGTAGATCCAGTCAACATATAACTTAATAAGAGGATACTGTTCTTAGAGGAATAGGAGACCTTTTAGAAATTCTGTGGTTTTCTAAGTACTCTATTAGTGACCATCTTGATGCTAGTTGTCTTTCTTAGGGTTTTATTACTGTGAGGAGTCTCTCTTAGTTAGAGGTTTATTGGTGTAAAGAGACACCATAACCAAAGCAACTCTTGTAGTTGTTGATTTTTATTATTGTTATTATTGGATATTTTCTTTATTTACATTTCAAATGTTTTCCCCTTTCCAGTTCCCTCCTTTGGAAATGCTCTATCCCATCCTCCCTCTCCCTGCCTCTGTGAAGGTACTCACCCACCCAACCACCCACTTCTGTCTTCCTGCCTTGGCATTCCCCTACACTGGGGCATCAAACACCAGCACTCCCAAGGACCACTCCTCCCACTGATGTCCAACAAGGTCATCCTCTGCCACATATGTGGCTGGAGCCATGGGTCCCTCTATATGTACTCTTTGGTTGGTGATCCAGTCCCCGGGAGCTCCAGGGGAGTCTGGCTGGTTGACACTGTTCCAAGGCAACTCTTATACAGGACATTTAACTTGGGCTGCTTACAGTTTAGTCCATTATCATCATGTCTGAAAGCATGGCATCCTGCAGGCAGACATAATGCTGGAGGAACCCAAAGTTCTACATCTTGATTCAAAGGCAGTAGCAGAAGGAGACTCTCTCTCTTCTAGTGCAGAAGCTTTAGCACTAGGACCCACAAAGCCCACCTACACAGTGACATACTGCCCCCAACAAGGTCACCTACACAGTGACATACTGCCCCCAACAAGGTCACCTACACAGTGACATACTGCCTCCAACAAGGCCACACCTACTCCAACAGAGCCACAAAGCCCACCTACACAGTGACATACTGCCTCCAACAAGGCCACACCTAATCCAACAGAGCCACACCTCCTAACAGTTCAACTTCCCATGGGCCATGCATATTCAGACCTCCATACTAGCCAGCTCTTTTTGTACTAAAATGATTAATTCATTGATGATGGTGATTGCTATTTGTGAATGAAAGAAAATACTGATAACAATAATAAAGGGTATTCATGGGAAATGAAGAGCTCTTTCAACAGAATGCACATATACAGATTGAACATTCCTTCAAAGATTTTTATATAGAAAGTTTTAAACATAAGCATAGAGGTTAAAAGGAGACACTTTAAAGCATATTTACTGAGTTCCTTGATATATAAGCTAATGGGTTTGTTTGTTTGTTTGTTTTTTTACTGTTCTGTTTGTTTTCCTGCTTAGTTTTGGTCCTGAAAACACAAGCTGAGGGACTAAGGGATAGTGGACTAACCCTGAGCTACACCCAGATAGCATGCCTCTTTCTCATGCTAGCTCCTTTAGTTCTTTATGGAGAAGCACATAGTCCTAAAAAATCTACCTCACACATGCATTGCATTAATCATAAAGGAAACCTGGCCTGAATATTAAATTTAGCACAAACGCAAAAGCAACCATTTCAAAACTGATATTCTTCTAACAGGGCTCAATACTTTCACTATACTCAAAAGGGCACTGTGTGTCAAATCCAATCATAGCATGGTAAGTCATCAATACTCGCTGTGGTGTATAGAAGCATTCTTCTTTTGTTCTTTAAGACTCCACAGCCTCATGCCAGCCTTCGTTTCTGCTTGTACTTCATTCTTCTCCTTTGCTAGATACACATTGCTTTTCTGACCATAAAATACAAACTCAGAAGTGACTATAGTTCCATTTCTTTTTATCCTTGCTTACTTTTCCTTGTGGTCCTTGTTTTCTTGATATGAAATATCTTGACTGTAAGGACAGATGGCTCCTAATCCCAGTGTTTGATATCTGCAGCCTTGATACCTTCTTTAAAATATAGATATGTGCGCACGCCTTTAATCCCAGCACTCGGGAGGCAGAGGCAGGCGGATTTCTGAGTTCGAGGCCAGCCTGGTCTACAAAGTGAGTTCCAGGACAGCCAGGGCTAGACAGAGAAACCCTGTCTCGATAAACCAAAAAAAGATAGATAGATAGATAGATAGATAGATAGATAGATAGATAGATAGATAGATGTAGATGTAGATGTAGATGTAGATGTAGATGTAGATGTAGATGTAGATGTAGATGTAGATGTAGATATAGATATAGATATAGATATAGATATAGATATAGATATAGATATAGATATAGATATAGATATAGATATAGATATAGATATGTGAAGTTCATCTCCAGTTGAAGATTTCTGCTTTCTTTTCTTATCCTGTTCTGTAGTCTTTTCCATTATTTGTATTGTTACTGTATCTTTTTTTTTCCTCAAACCAAGATCTTCTGGGATAATTTTTTTTAACTTCTTTTGTTATTACTATATCCAACCCAATAGCACTCATCTAGAAGTTGGACAAGCCCTCCCTTTGGATTTCTTGCCCTTATTCTCTTCCAAATTACTATCCACTCTATTAAGGTTTGTTGTTTTTGTTGTTGTTTTTCAAAGTTGGAGAGACTTGCTTACCTTTAAATTCCTATGGATTATTTCCTGGTTCTCTGCTATCACATGGCAGCCAAAGGAATCCTTTAAAAATATCAAAGCATATCATTCATATGGCAGAAGTTTTCTAATACTCCCTTAATTTGGCAGATATTTCATGTTTTTTTTTTCAATGTTATTTTTATGTGTGGCTCTTTGTGTAAATGTCAGAAGTGTCACTCCTCAAGCATTTTGTATTTAAGATAGGTCTCAAGTAAGACCAGAGATGTCCTGGTAGGCTAAGCTGTTGGGCCTTAGTTAACCAGATACTGAGACCTAGTAAGGAAGCCTCTGAGCCTTTGCTTGAGTTTACAGACCTGTCTTGTTCACTTCCGTACTGGAATGACTCAGCACGACCTGCTTAAGCCTGCCTCTGCGTAACTACTGCTGATATATCAATTTCTTATAGGCCCCGTGAGATCACCCCACAACCCTCGTCATCTCACACAACCCCATACATCATCTCACACCATACCCTTCATCACCCTTTCCATCTCCTTCCTTAACCCTATATAAACAAAAGACTGATACAATAAAATGAGTTCCTGCTTTATCAGACTCTCAGCTGGGGCTGGGGCGGCGGTGGGAGCAGGGGTGCTGCTGGGGAAGTTATTCTCCAGATGGCAGGAGATCTGACACTCACCATCCCATTTCAGCCCCGGAGAGACTCGGCTGGACCAGGTTATCTCCTCTCAGCCTAGACCTGCCGACAGAGAGCCAGCACTAGCCTAGAAACGGAACCCCAGAGTTCTACCAATCTGTGCTTGCCATATCTAGGACTATGAGCATGAACCACTGATCCAAGCATTCTGTGTGAGGTCGGGAACTGACCTCATGTTCTCATGCTTGTGAGGCTGACGGAAGCATCTCTCTAGTCCCAGATAGTTGTTTTCTTCAACAATCTTATATTGCTTAGCTTTGTTGTGGTCACTGTGAACAAAACACATAATTGAAACTACTTAAAGTTAAGAGGTGTATTCTAGACAAGAAGCCGTTGCTTTTAGAAGGTCCACTCCACGCTTGTTTGACCATACACATGTGGTCAAAACAAAGTGGTAATAGGTGCTAAGTGGTAAATTGTAGAAGAGTATTGCTTGCTTTATAGGAATCAGAAAGAACAATCTAGGAACCTGGGGATAGATATAACCTCCGAAATTCTACCACAGTGTCATACTTCTCTATCTAGGCTTTAAGTGCTGAACTCTGTAACCTTCAGAATTAGTCCTACAAGCTGAGAAACAAGCATCCAATGACATAAGCCAGTGACCTTCATTGTCATCTCCTGGTCCCAGTCTCTCCTATTGATCAATCTGTAACAGTCCTCAAGCACTTCACATTTGATCTTCCCTATTTCTAACACCCCCTTCCCCATATCAATATCACTTTTATGCCTTTATCAAATATCACCTATCTAATGAAGTATTTTCTGGTCCTCTGTTTAAAACTACCCCTCTACCCACATCCACCCACCAGTGAGTTCCCCTTTCTTACTCTATGACCTAACTTCTATTCTCTACCTACTACCAATGTGATGTTTATTCCTGTATTTCTCATTCATCAAGGGTAACCAGGTACAGACAACTGCTACTTAACACAGATTTAATGCCTAGAACAGTTCTTAGAGCATATTTGTTTAAAATTAGGAACATCTATCTTTGCTTGTGAAAGCGGAAACAGGAGCTCTGTCCATGCTCAGTGTGTACTGTTGTGTTCTTATGCCAGCTGCATCACTAATGGACTCTTGCTGATCTTTAAATCCCTGCTGTCTGCATTTTGCCTTTCACTGATTTTGTTTTATTTATATAGTGAAATAGATCTGTTGGATAATGATCCACATTGGAGTAAATATTTACTCTATTGAGAATTTGCCAATTTAAGCATTTTAATTGACCTATCACACATGGCTCAATGAATCAAATAACTCCCCATAGCTAAATCCCATTTGTCTAGACGGCACTAATACCACATTGTAGATATCTTTCCTGCCAAGAATTTTTTAAATGAATATTATCTTCAAATTGGTATTTTGATTTTTATTGGGGAGGTCCTCTTTTCTTTTTCCTACTCTTTTGTTTATTCTCTCATTAGTGTAAGAAGCAGGAGCTAACTCATGCCCAGTTGAAACTAAAATGTCATATATACACAACACTTGTGTGTGGATGCTGAGAGCGTGGTCTGTCATTTCAGTACATGTGGGTTCTGGCTGCACAATATGCTTTCATTTCATTTATAGCTAAACTGAAGAGGAGTGACAATGTGGAAATGAATAGAGTTTACCCCTGTTCAGCTTGAGAAATTGCATCTGACAGAAAATGAAAGGAAATATATGGGAGTGTTAAAAATAAAGAAAAATTTACCAAGGGGATAAATGGGATTCTTTGCTCCTTTCCTCCAAGAAAGAAATACTGTGTTCTTTACCAATTAAAAATATTGGCATCATTTAAGAATTCTCATTACAGTTTACTTAGTGTAAATTGTGCTCATTATGTTATAGGGTTTCAGATCATTAAAGACAACATTTTGTCATCACTACCAACATAAACTCTACTTTGGAATACATACTATCAAGTCATGGAAAACATTTATCAGTAGTCGAGACACATAAAATTAATCTCTTGATTTACCAATGAATTCCTGGCCCATTCTGTCCCCTAAACTAAGAGCAGTGAAGCATATGAGATAAATGAACTTAAGGTGTGTGTGTCTTGGTATAGTGTCTGTCCTTGGTGTTAGTCATTCTACTGGTTCAGCATCTCCTTCTGGTCTTTGCTTTTCCAGGCCTTGGCTTTCCTTCTGGGACCACCATTCTTGCTCCTGCATTGACAATTATCTCTGCAAGCTGAGTTTGTCCAATCCTGACTTCTATGTACCTGAAGTAGTTAGATCTGACCACTGTGTACATTTCATCTTTCTGGTCATCATGACTTGCCCCTGGGGAATCATTTCAAAACCTTATATGCATTAAGAGTTAGAAGCAGATATTTGTAGGACTCCTTCAGTCTTTTCTCAGTCAGAGATGCTCACCTAAATTAGAAAGTTTTTGGTGAGTGGATTCTCTACCAGCTCAATTCACTAACCAAGAGAAAGTTAATTCATAGTTTTTTCTTTCTTTTTAAACTTAAACATTTTGTTTGGTATTAATATAGCTACGATAGCTCTCATCTCATTAAAATTTACCCAAATTATTTTCCTTTTGCAACTGAATTTTAAAAATTAATCTTGTTCTTTGATAATGCCATACATGTATATAATATATTCTGATTACTCTCTGTTCTCTGTACTCTTTTCTCACTCATAAATAAAACAACCTTTTCTTTTCTTTCTTTTCTTTTCTTTTCTTTTCTTTTTTTTCTTTTGAAAATTTTTTTCACATTTTTTCACATTGTTTAGATATTTTTCACATTTTTTCACATTTTTTTAGATATTTTCTTCATTTACATTTCAAGTGCTATCCCATAAGTCTCCTATACCCTCTCCCCCGCCCTGCACCCCTACCCACCCACTCCTACTTCTTGGCCCTGGCATTCCCCTGTACTGGGGCATATAAAGATTGCTAGACCAAGGGGCCTTTCTTCCCAATAATGGCCAACTAGGCCATCTTCTAATACTTCTTTTTTCTTTTCTTTTCTTTTTTCTTTTTATTTTTTTTACAAAAGACCTTGTTTATTATTTGGGTCTCAGTATGTCATCCAGACTGACCAAAACTAGCTATGTAGATCAGGTTGGGCTTGCATTAACTGAGATCTGTTGACTTTGTCTCTCTATAAAGATTTGTTTTATTTTTGTTTATGGATGTTTCTTAGAGTGCATGCATGCATGTGTGCAGGTGCCTTTGGAGGCCATAATAGGACATCAGATCAAAACCCTTGTCCTCATCCTCTATAAGATCACTGAGCTCTCTTAAATATTAAGCCAAATCATCAAAACAAATCCTTAAGCAAATCTCTTTCTCATTTTCATCACACTGTGTGTTTGTGTGTTTGTTTGTGTGTTTGTGTGTGTGTGTATTTGTTTGTTTGTTTGTTTGTTTGTTTGTTTAGAGCCTGAATATGAATGTATTCATCATGGCTCTCTAGAGTAATAAAATTTATAGAATAAACTCTCTTCTCTCAGAGAAACAAAACTTGTAGAATGGGGGGTGGGGGTGGCAAATTATACAGACTGTAGTCCAGCCAGTACCACAATGGCTGCCTTTAAATGGACAGCCCAAGAATCCAATAGTTGTTCAGTCCATGAGGATGGATGTCTCAGTTGGTCTTCAGTATATTCCAGAATTCCAAAGAAGTAGAATTTAATGCCCATGAAAGAATGGACTTCCTTTCAAGGCAAGAGCAAGCAGGCAAAGATCAAAAGGTTCCTTCTTCCATATCTTTCTATAGACTTGCATAAGAAGGCATTGCTCAGATTATATGTGGATCTTTCTCAAAAGGCCTGGATTAAAGGCGTGTCTTCCCCCCTTCAAAGATCTGGATGACAAAGGGATTTCTCAATTTTACATTAAGCAAAAAAACATTCACATGTGTGCTCCTTCATTTTTTGAGTTTTAGTTAACTCCAGATGTAATCAAGTTGACAAACAAGAATAGCCATCACAATGAATGTGAGTGCACATGTCAGTTCTTGTGAATGCACAAGGCAGAAGAAACACTTCTGTCTTCCTCTATCATCCACTGCCTTGTTGACTTGAGGCAGTGCTACTCACTAACCTGGAAGTTTACAGATTTGGCCAGGATGGCTGACAAGATCCTTCTGTTTATGCTTGCCAATTTTGGGGTTAGCTATACTCATAATCATGCCTGTCTTTGTCCATTGATGCTAGGAATTCAGAATCAGATAATCATTCTTAAACAGCAATCTCTCTTACCCATGAAGCTCTCACTCTAGCTCTAAGACCTAAATAATTACATGGTCTTTGTCTGTTTAACTCTCACAAATATTCTCAATTAATTAAAAAATGTAGAAGGAAAAGTTTTATTAGTAGTATGAGATTAGGAAATCGAAGGATGTAATGCTTGGCTAATTAGACGCTGTTAGGAGTGCTCTGTCGTGGATGTTGCATGACTTTGATCTCAGCACTCTGGAGGCAAAGGCAGGTGGATTTCTATGGGTTCAAAGACAGGCTGGCCTACAGAGTGAGATACAAGACAGCAAGGGTTACACAGAGAAATGCTATCTTAAAAAAGTCGGG
>LR751581.1:33094-145770 GCA_902729485.2 Mus minutoides | reverse complement strand
GACACAACAAAGGTTCTGTAAAGATATTTAGATATTTAAAAAATACAAGCTGGGCGTGGTGGTGCATGCCTTTAATCCCAGCACTCGGGAGGCAGAGGCAGGCAGATTTCTGAGTTCGAGGCCAGCCTGGTCTACAACGTGAGTTCCAGGACAGCCAGAGCTACACAGAGAAACCCTGTCTCGAAAAAAAACCAAAAAAAAACCAAAAAAAAAAAAAAAAACGAAGTAAACTGCTTTAGATGCAAAAGTTAAAGCTAAATACTGAAAGACAATATGATATGTATATATTTTTGAATTATTAATTTCCTATATAAAAAATTGTGATCTACAAACATGTTTAACACAACAATTTACCAGAGACAAACAAAAGAAATGGGAACATGTCAAAAACAGGCTGTATGAATGTGGCTTGAGCTAAGCTAACACTAAAACTCCTCGATGCCTGTGTTTTATGCGTTTTTATTCTCTGAGTGTTAGCTTAAGGGTGACTGTATTTTTCAACAAACGAAGGACAGAGTTTCTCTAAATATCTATTTTGGGTTTGTAATGGTGGTCACACAGAGGTGACTGCTGATGTGAAGTTAGTTCTCTCCCCTCATTTAGCCTGCAGCATGTGTCCCATGGCTGTCTTTATAGTGCTGAAGTTCTCGATAGTTTTGATGATTTAGAGGGAGCTCTGAATAAGGAAGAATAGCATCGCACCAAGCACTTATTCACAGGTGTCTTGTGAAAAGGCAATAAAGAGGCATGTATGTCTTATGTGTTCTTGGCTACCAGAGTTCAGAAACCAAAGAGAGCAGTCAGGATGTGTATCTAACCAATTACTGCAATGTGTCCATTCACTTTGGGCACCATCCCAGCCTTTCTAGAAAGAAAGGGGTGTGTTACATATCTTGATCTTTACTTCCTCATCACTAAATGTAGAAATTCATATGGTAAAGCCATGAGACACAAAATAACAGTAGCTATGATGGCTGTAAATGAGTGCTTGAGGTCTGGCTTTGATTTAAATTCCACTTCTATTACTTTCTAAGCTATAAACGATCAGTATAATGCATTCAATAAATATCTTCATAAGAACTAATTAATGAAACTTTACATTTTAAAAGCATCACACAATGACTATCACTTCAAAAATGGTGGCTAAGCATGAGTTTAAATTATTATTATAGTTTTGTGACAAATCACAATGTCTTCCATGTCTTTATATTTTGAGCTCTAAGATCACTGAAGCTAGCACTTCCTGTGTTTACTGAAAGCTCTGTTCAGAGACAAATTATTCATAAAAGAACAAGAGATGGATAGCAAGCAAAGCACCGACCTGAGTCACCTGATAGGGAGAGAGGATGAAACTATCTATCAGAGAGGCTTTTCTACCTTCCATGGAAAATACAATTCTAGGATCCACCATTTGCCTCCCCAAGAGGGTAAACATTGAATTGGGGCATTATTTTTTTCCTCTACATTCTCAAAGTCTAGTTAATAACAAAAATGTTTACATAGTATTAGGAATACTCAGGTAATGTTGTAACTCAGACAGAAGCAAAATATTTTGTGTGTGTGTGTGTGTGTGTGTGTGTGTGTGTGTGTGTAGGTGTGTGTGTGTGCTGTTATTATTTTCTCGGTGATTTGCAAAAATTTATCCTTCAATATTTGGTTAAACCAATGGTATTAAAATTTTTCAAGGTGACAGAAAACACTGTAAGGGCTGTAGACATTGTAAAGGGTAAGGCATCCTATAGATAAGTTAGTGTTTCAGGATGAAATCTCCCTAATCCAAGGAGAAGCCATAATCATGCAGACTTCTTGTTTTAGGAGAGAGAAGGTGGCTGTGCAGTCAGGTTTGGGGGAAGGAGGTCCCTCTGTGGACCCATGCTGAGGCATTCCTTCCCCCTGAGGGTCCAGCCACACAACAGTATAGTATACAACAGAGTATATTCAGAGCATGGGGAGGGGAGTTGAGAGAGTAGTAGAGACAGAAAAAGGCAGAGAGGGAGAGAGAGAGGGACAAAGAGAGAGAATAGAGGAGTAGAGGTCAGCCATGAGCACATGGAGAGAGAGAGGGAGGGAATGAGAGGACAGAGTGAAAGCAAGAAGGCAAGAGAGTGAGAGAGAGAGAGAGAGAGAGAGAGAGAGAGAGAGAGAGAGAGAGAGGAAGGGACAAACAGCCCCTTTTACAGTGAGTCAAGCCTACCTGGCCATTGCCTGATAACTGTGGGGCGGAGCTTAGACAAAATGCTAACACTTCTAGATTGGCTAAGAAGAAATGTATGAAGACTCTGGAGCAGAAAAGAATCCATGTGGCAACCTCAGGAAACACAAGGAAGTCAGAATATCTGTAGTAAAGGGTGCAGACAGACAGCAGTAAGAGATGGGATTGGAGATTTAAGGAGACATTTGGTCATATTAAAATACATGAGAACACACAGGGCAACAGCAAGCCAAATACAGAAATGTGAGAATGAGCGGTCACATAGCATTCGTGTGCGTATGTACTCTCTCACTGCTCCTCCCTTTATTTAAAATGTGGTGGTGTTACTGTGTGTAGTGCACATGGTATTTGGGAGTTGGGGAGGTGGAATTAAGTCCTTGGAATGAACCTCACTTTCAGTGAACCTGCTGAGAATTTGATTGATTTTTTCCAATCCACTCAGTGACTGTGAGAAGTTGGAATTTCCAGGTCCACAACCCAATTATAATTTATCTTAGGGTATTTTCTGTCCCCTGGACAGCCATTCCTTTCCCACCTCTCTGTCTGACCTAATGTCTTTGTGACTGATAGGTGAAACCTTTTGGAGTGTATTACAGACCACAAGCTTCTACCAACTAAAAGGCTAAAACTTGTTATCAAATTGTAGAGGCCTAAAGCACACCCAGCATATTACTCCCATATTTTCACCGAAGTATTTTTAAAGCCTTTGTTTCTGATTACCTTTTTCTGCTACTGCAAAAGCTGCATAAAACTGTTTACCATATTGGAATATGAAACATGGGATGACTTTAACTTGTGTTTCCTGAGCTATGTCTATTTATATTTGGCCCCAGAATAAACAATCTCACCACTTTTTAGTTGAGAGATGTTTTTTGTGTCATGCGTTCTGGGGCTAGAACTCTGCTCCCCAGGCTCTCATGGCAAATTCCCTTATCCATGAAGCCATCTTCCTGGCCTTGGGTTGACTACTTTTAACAATTTATTAAGGTATATTCCACACATCATAGTTTTTAATCCTCTTAACATATCCAATTTGTAAATGTGCATATTATTCCTCATGTCACACCCATTTGTACCTACACGTCACTCTCTTCCTTTGTCTCAGTGAATTTTCTTTTTTAAATTATTTATTTATCAATCATTTTATTTGTTAATACTTCAAATGAGATCCCCCTTCCTGGTATCCTTCCATGAAATGTCCACCTCATCCTCCTCCCCTTTGCTACCCCACCCACCCACCCACCCACCCACTCACTCCTGCCTCGCTTCTCTAGCATTCCTCTTCTCTGGAGCATCAAGCCTCTTCAAAACCAAGGGCATCCCTTCCCACTGATGTCAGATGAGAGAGTCCTCTGCTATATATGTAGCAGCAGCCATAGACTGGCCCATGTATACTCTTTAGTTGGTGGTTTATTCCCTGGAAGCTCTGAGAGGTCCAGTTAGTTGATACTGTTGTTCTTCCTACGAGGTTATAATTCCTTTCAGCTCCTTCAGCCCTTCCCCTAACTCTTCCAATGGGGTCTCCAGGCTCAGCACAATGGTTGGCTGCGGGTATCTGCATCTGTCTTAGTCAGGTGCTAGCAGAGCCTCTCAGGACAGCCATACCAGGCTCCTGTCTACAAGCACATCTTGGCATCAGCAATAGTGTCAGGGTTAGGTGTCTGCAGATGGGATGGATCCCACAGTATGGTGGTCTCTAGATGGCCTTTCCTTTAGTCTTTGCTACATTTTTGTCCCTGCATTTCCTTTAGACAGGGACAATTCTAGGTTAAAAATTTTGAGATGTGTGGGTTGCCCCATCCCTCCACTGGGTACCATGTCTATCTATTGGAGGTGGTCTCTTCTGGTTCTATTTCCCTGCTGTTGGTTATTTCAACTAATGTCATCCCCATTGGGTCCTGGAAGCCTCTTGCATCCCTGGCATCTGGGACATTCTAGTGGTTCTTCACGTTCCCCACCCCCATTGCTACTTATTTCTATTCGTTCTCCTGACCCTCTAGACTTCTCTCCTGTCTCTTTCCATACCTGGTCCTGATCACCCTTTTTTCCTCCCCCACCCCTTGCTCAACCAGGTTCCCCCTCCCTCTGCCTCCCATGATTATTTTGTTCCCCCTTCTAAGTGGGTTTGAAACATCCACACTTTGGCCTACCTTATTTTTAAGCTTCACATGGTCTGTGAGTTGTATCATGGGTTCTGAGCTTTGGGGCTAATATCCACATATCAGTGAGTACATACCATGTGTGTCCTTTTGTGTCTGGGTTATGTCACTCAGGATGATATTTTCTAGTTCCACCTAGTTGCCTGCAAAAAATCATGAAATCTTTGTTTTTAATAGCTTAGTAGTATTCCATTGTGTAGGGGTTTTTGTTTTGTTATTTTATTTTATTTTATTTTATTTTATGAGACAGGGTTTCTCTGTATCACCCTGGCTGTCCTGGAACTCACTCTATAGACCAGGCTGGCCTCGAACTCAGAAATCTGCCTGCCTCTGCCTCCCGAGTGCTGGGATTAAAGGCGTACACCACTATGCCCGGCCCATCGTGTAGTTTTTATTGCTTATGTTCTTGTGCTTGCCCTCGCCATCTGGTTATCTCAGGTGTTAAAAGGCTCTGCTGTCTGTGACTGGATCCTGTCCCTCCTATGAGTCTGGTTGTGATAGATGTCCTAGAAGTCAAGCTCTCTGGGTATGTGAGGGGGTCTGGAGCACCTGCTCTGCCCCTGGCCTAATTGTGGGCCAGAAGAAATTTATGTCTCCATCTCAGTGAATTTCTATATGACGGTGTGATGGTTTGAATATGCTTGGCCCAGGATGTGACCTGCATAGGAGGTATGGCCTTGTTGGAATAGGTGTGGCCTTGTTGGAAGAAGTGTATCATTGTGAACATGGGCTTTAAGACCCTCATCCTAACTCCCTAGAACCCAGTCTTTTCCTGTTTGCCTTTGGAACAAGATGTTAAATGTTCATCTCTTCCTGTGCTGTGTTTGCTTGCATGCTGCCCTGCTCCCACATTGATATCAATGGACTGAACCTCTGAACCTGTAAGCCAACCCCAATTAAATGTTGTCCTTATAAGAGTTTCATTGGTCATGGTGTCTGTTCACAGCACTAAACTCTAACTAAGACAGATGGCTCTTTAATATGAACAGTTAACATTATTTTCTGATGGGCTTTTTTTCTTTGGTGTGATGTCCAACAAAATTGCAGCTAGTATCAACAGTTCATATTTTCCTATGATCAAATATTTAATTTTATGTTCGCAGCATACCTACTCACCCATTGATGAGTGGTTGAGTATTTTCCTCTTTGCAATAGTTTTGAATGATGCTGCTATGAACATTCATATACATGTCTGCTTGCAGAGAAATGTTTGTGTGACTTTTGGAAATATAACAAGGAAGGAACTGTGGAGTTATATACTGGTTCTGTAGTTAACATTTTATGAATAACCAAATTGTTTTTCAAAGTGGTTGTGCTATTTTAAAATTCTGCCAGCAGTGGTTGGGCTCTCTAATTTCTCCATATTCTCCACAACTTCTGCATTACAAGCACATTAATGGTTATAAAGTAGTTATCTCATTGTGGGTTTCAAGATTTTGTTAGTGAATAATATTGAGAATCATTTCCTGTGCCCATTGGCCACTAGTGTCTTTGTTTGGGGTTGCTAATGCTTAATTGAACAGCCACTTTTTAAAATCACTGAATTAAAATAATGCACCAGGCATGTGTTCTTGATACATATTATTGGCCATAATATTGTGATTTGCTGGTGCTATTGTTTGCCACAGAATTTAAAACGTTAGATATGCACCTTTCCTATATTTTTTTTCTTTCATTGCTTTGCTATTATGTTTAACACACAAGCATAAAGATTTACTCTTATATTTTCTTTCCAGAATTTTCTTGCTTTAGCTCTCAGTTCTGTGATTCATTTTCAATGCATTCTATTGCCTAAGATCTACAACTACAGTATAAATATATTTTTGTATATAGCTATTCAGTTGTCCAATATCATTTGCTGAAAGGGGTAGTCTTTCATGTATTTGTGTGACTCTTGTCAAAAAATAATATTTTACAAATATGCTATGGGCTATAAAGAAATGGGTTAGCAGGTAAAGTACTCACCTTGAAAATGGGAAGGAAGATGGGGTTTTAGACTCTTAGAGCCATGTAAAGGATGAGGGGCCTGACAGCCCACCTGTGATCCCAGCATGCAGTAAGCAATGACAGGGAATCTATGTAACAATCTGACTAGCCACACTATTCAAATTGAAGAGCTCCTGGGATAGCAAAAGACCCCACCTCAATGTATAATGTGGAGAGTGATCAAGGAAAACCACAAGGCCGACATTTGCTTCCACATAAATGAGAACCCAACACAAAAAGAACCATGAAAACATATGCATGTTCACTATACACACACAGGCATGCACAGGGAAAGAGAGAGAGAGAGAGAGAGAGAGAGAGAGAGAGAGAGACAGAGAGACAGAGAGAGACAGAGAGAGACAGAGAGAAAGATAGAAAGTCTATTTTATAGCAAGTAAACTGTACAGTTGTATTAAGCCCTATGTCTACAAGATTTGTGCCATAATTTCCTTTAATATTCCACAACAATTATGCTAAAATTTTCAATTAGTTCCTTAATAATTCCATTTCATACTCTCTGAAAGTCACATGACTGGTTTGCTATGGGAAGACTATAGGGATTAAAATAAAAGCCTTGGACCTAGTTATAAAACTATTATGAAATAGTTATTTAAAATTGTTATAAAACCAATTCTGTGACATAAACATAACATATTACTCCATTTTTGTTTCTATAATAAGTTACCTGGGGTAGCCAGATTTACATGTGTGTGTGTGTGTGTGTGTGTGTGTGTGTGTGTGTGTGTGTGTGTGTATTATTCATCTCCTTGTTCTGAAATTTCCACACCTTGGCAGTGATATTGGATGGGAGCTGTGCAAGAATTTATGGTCAATATCATCACAATAGTGAAAGCCCATGTGGGAAGAAGACAGCTCATCTTGAAACAGGAAACCAGACAGCAACTCAAGGATAGGCTCATTTTTATAAATCGCTCTATTAAGAAATAACTCTGTATCACACAAATGTGACCTCTTCCAAATGTAGTACCCTTAATGCCTTAATGATTCCAACAAGGCAACACCTTTTTTAATATTTCATTTTATTTTTTATTAATCTTTCCATTAGTTTACATTTCAAAAAAGATCCCACTTCCTGGTTATTGCTCTAAAACCCCCGCATTCCACATCTGTTCTCTCCTCTCTCCCTTTTGCATCTATGAGGGTGCTCCCCCTTCCACCCACCCTCTCCTGCCCCACCGCTCCAGCAGCCCCCTATGATGGCGCATCAAACCTCCACAGGACCAAGGGCCTCCCCTCCCACTGATGTCAGACAAGGCCATCTTCTGTTACATATGTATCTGGAACCATAATCTCTCTCTCCCTGTTTACTCCTTGGTTGGTAATCTAGTTCTTGGGAGCACTTTGTGGTCCAGCCAGCTGATATTGTTCTTCCTATGGGGTTGCAATCCTCCTCTGCTCCTCGAGTCCTTCTGCTAGTTCCCTGAGAGGGGTCCCTGAGCTCAGTCTGATGGCTGACATCCAATTGCACATGGTACACACACATACAGACACACACACACACACACACACACACACACACACACATACCACAATATAGACACACTCATGCACATAGAAATAAAAATTTTAAAGATTTAATTTTGTGCCATGTCTGACAAGTATTTGTTAGTAATTTGGTTTTATTTTCCATTATCCTCTATGTGGGATATTTGTAAGCTTTTAGTAACATTGATTTTATTTTTTGTTCCATATCAAGTACACTGGCATGGGTCTATAATCTGACCTAATCAGGAGGTAAATACAGGAGGATTGCAATATCTAGACTAGATGGGCTACAGAAAGTGTCTACATCATTTGTTGAAATATACACTTTAGACCTGGCCTTGAAATAAAACTTTATGGTTTGCTACATTTCTGGAATTCAACTATTTTCCCCTGTTATTCTTCCATTTGTATATATCCACACACCTTTTTTGTTTACATGTGTGATGGGTATTACTAAATTTTTCCTTTTACAATTTTCCTAGAATTTATCGGGTGTTTTTAACATAAATTTTAAATAAAAATCTTTCAAGTTAAGCATATAATCATGTGATTTTAATTGAGATTGAGTTGAAATTGTATATTAATTTAGGAATAATTGTCACAATTTAACACCAAATATTTTTAAGTAAACAAATCCTTATTCTGTATGATGTCTTTAATATCTTCAATTATGATATCCATAATTCTCTATTTTGAATATTTTATATATCCTGCTAAGTTTATTACTAAGAGATGATAGGCTGTATATTAATAAATGATGACACAAGATCTTTATATAATATCTTCTTCTAACATATATTTATAAAACTGACTGCACTGAAAACTGAAGCCTATATCTTTACTTTCTGATATTAAGTCACTTACCTTTTAACAGAACTTAGCAAAATGACACTAGATTGATTATGGACATAAATTGAATCTGATGTATCCTTTTACTTTTGTCATTTGCAATCTTATTCACACGTCATTGCCTGTCAGAATGTAATCACCATATTTTGAGAAATCATTGAAACTGAGATGTAGTCATAGAGAAGGTAGAAACGGTAGGTTTAGATTTTCTCAAAAGGTGCTTTATTTGGAGTTCTTAAACATTTCAACTTCCCTATTAATCCACTGACTAGAGATAAAGGAAAATGAAGGTTAGTAGGAAAAGGGAATTGTGGATCTGTTTAGAAGTAATTCCTTGGGGCAATCCAACTCTTCATTGTAGTTTCCTAACTAGCATTCCAACTCGAATAGCAAACACCAAACACGAATCAGTAGTGGAGCAGCAGAAACAACAAGGCTCTGCCCGATTCAAACAAGTCAGCAGAAGTGGACAGAATCATCCAGAATACCACAAGAAGTTCTTTGGCTTGTTTCTCTCTATGAAGTGAAGAGCAGTTAAGACCAGTAGAGATCAGCAAAGATCAGCAAACAGTTGATGCAAGAGCATTCTTTCACAGTCTGGGAGTTCCATTCACATTCTTTCTAAACATCACTCACCCTCTAAGTTTTCAGAGAAACGTCACATGCTCTCTCCCATTACAGCTTACAGGAAAACAACATGTGACACAGCTGAGTTGTCAAAGTCACCAGATATTTCCACTTCAAGCAACTGCCAACTACATGAGTCAGCCATCTTGAAAGTTGAGCCTATGAGGGTCTTCAGATGCCTGTATACTGGTGGCACATGCCTGTAATTCCAGAGGTAAGAGGATCACAGTAAGGTTGACACCATCTGCTGTATTAAGCAAGTTTTACACCAAACTGGGATACACAGTGTGAGCCTGTATGAGACAAATATAAATAACCGTTGAACTGAGCCCAACACACACAGTTTACACGCACAAAAATGCCTTGCTTCAGGCCATTGAGTAAGGTTGTAAGTTTTTAGTAGGAATGAATAATGAGAACATTAAATATTCTCTTTTTCATTGTAAACATAAAAGAAAGAAATATTTTGCTTCTACTTATTTGCTTTTTTGTTTGCATGTAAGAAACATTTTTAAATTATTTTATTTTCATAATAATTTCATATGTGAAAATTTTAAGTGATTTTGTTGAGTTTCATATTTTCAATGTAACATTTAAATTTCTTACACATAAAATCCTATTATCTGAAAATATTTTTAATCTTTATGTACTTATGCAAATTATTTTATTTGCATGTCTAATTGTATTGACTAATACATTTGGAATTTGACTCATATACAGTGGCATTATTATGCTCATACTTTATATTAATGTATATAAAATGCACCGATAATCTTGTTCATTTTTTAAATTGTTATATTTATCTTTTGCCTAAAAGTTAATAGAATTGTTTTATTATATAATCAGAGAGCTTCCTTCTTTTTAATAGTTGATTTTATTTAAATTTATTATCAATGTTTGATTTTAATTTGATTTTGTGTTGTTCAACTGATTATCTTCCCTTTTCTTATGTAACTGAGTACATGATTTGTATAACCGTAGTGTGAATGTTTTATATCAAAGTACTTTTCATCATTTTATTAGTATATTTTTTAAACCCTTCAAAACATGTTTTAATTACCTGAAATTTTGCTTACTGATATCCTTAGCTGGGTAAATGCAACAGCTACTAGTAAAACAGATGACCAAATATTCTATATTGTTTGGAAATTATAAAATAGGGAATGTACTTAAACAGCCAGAGGAAAGGTTCAAGGTGAAATGTTAAAACTTAGAAAATAATATTATGAACAACATGTAGTTAATAAATCCAAAACATAATATAAGTTTGCAATTCAAGAGAAGCATCTGAGCTGGATGTGCTTCCAGATGACAAGGGATGACTTGATTTGCTAGACAAATAACATTCCAAAAATAGTAAAATTGCCTCTATATTATCAATAAAGGCAAGTGGAAGATATATTGTTGAAGCTTGTTTGAGCAAGAGACAAAGACACAAAACAAAACAAACTAAACAAAACTAAGAAGACAAATGTAGGAAGGAACTCTTTTAAATGTCAAGTTGCTATAATTTAGAATCTCTTGAAAATTGAGTCTCAATTGCAGAATTGTCTAGCTCAGGTTGGCCTGTGGGTGTGTCTGTGCAAAATTCTTTGATTGCGAGTTGAGATGAGAAGACCAATGCTGACGTTAGCAATACTCAATTGTGGGATGGATGGCAAGAGCTTTTTATGTAAAGGATAAGTCTAATAATAATGAATTCTAGACTTTTTACAGAGAGTTAATGCATCACTGATAGTCTTCAGCCACAGACTGCTCTCATCAGAACTGTTTTCATAGAGTGCTGTGGGCCAGCCCAGTGGGTAATGATGAGGGTGGAGATGAGGAACTCCATCAGCTGTGTGTGGTAAAAGCTTGAAACGTTCAAATTTGGTGCAAATATCTGCTTGTTATGTCTTTCAGAGAGCAGTCATGATAGGTGCCTTTTTGTGAGTGCTTCAGAGCCTCAGTAATAGTGTCAGATCTTGTGGCCTCCCCTTGAGCTGGATCCCACTTTGGGCCAGTTGCTGGACCTTCTTTTCCTCAGACTCCTCTCCATTTCTATTCATGAAGTTCTTTCAGACAGGAACAATTATGTGTCAGAGTTTTGACTGTGAGCTGGCAACCCCACCCCTCACTTGATTTCCTGTTTTTCTGCTGGAAGTGGGCTCTACAAGTTCCCTCTTTCCAATGTAGGATTTCATCTAAGATCTCTCCTTTTTACTCCTCATATTCTCTCACCTCCCAGGTTTCTGGTACAATCTGAAGGGTACCCCCAACCTCCTACCTTCAGAGGTTGCCTGTTTTCATTCATTCTGCTGACCCTCGGGGCTTTAGTCCTTTTTCCCCACCCAATACCAGATTGTGTTCCCCTATTCCCCTGCATCCCTTTTCTCAGGTCTTTCCCTCCCCCCCCCCCCGTTGTTGCTTTCTTCTCTCTCCCAAGAGGAACTGAGGTATCCTCATTTGGGCCCTTCAGCTTGTTGACCTTTTTGACTTCTGTGGATTGTATCTTGGGAGTATATACCATGTCTGTCCTTTTGGGTCGGAGTTATGGACAGAAGCTGCTGCCCCCCTGTGGTTAAATTAGGGAAAAGCTGGAAGAAGCCGAGGAGGGCAATCTTGTAGGACCAGCAGTCTAAATTAGCCTGGATCCCTGAGAGATCTCACAGACACTGGACCACCAACCAGGCAGCATACACTAGTTGATATGAGGCCTCCAACACATATACAGCAGAAGACTGCCGGGTCTGGGTTTATTCAGAGAAGATGTACCTAATCCTCTAGAGACTGGAGGCCCAGAGAGTTTAGAGGTCTGGTGGGGAGGGGAGGTAGAGGTAGAGACATCCTCATGGAGACAGGGGGTAGGGAAGAGGTACTGGATGTGGAACAGTAGGAGGGTGGACCTGGAGGGGAATAAAAATCTGGAGTTCAAAGGAAAGAGAGAGAGAGAGAGAAAGAAAGAAAGAAAGAAAGAAAGAGAGAGAGAGAGAGAGAGAGAGAGAGAGAGAGAGAGAGAGAGAGAGAAAGAAAGAAAGAAAGAAAGAAAGAAAGAAAGAAAGAAAGAAAGAAAGAAAGAGCTTGAAACGTACTAACACCTAACTGAAGTGTTTTCACAATTATTAAATGTTTATATTTCAGAGAAATATGAAAAAATATATATTAAATGCTTGTTTTGACTATCTAAAATTAATATTACTTACTCTAATTAATGTAATTATTTATCAATAATGAATGATTAGGCAAGATGGTTGGGTGATTCAGAGCATTTGTTGCTCTTCCAAAGGACTTAGGTTCAGTTCCAAGCACCAGCTGATCAGCTCACAACATCTGTATCTCCAGTTGTACTGTATTAGGTGCTGTCTTCTGTCTTCTATAGTCTTGCCACTCACTGAGTACACAGTCATAGACACAGGCAAAACACCCAATCATACATATAAATAAAAATAAATGCAAAAAATTAAATGCATACTTTTTAGGAAGGATAATTAGCACATATAAAGTATTTGTGACATAAAATGTTAACATTGGTCAGTATATTTTATGGTAAGCTGCTAGAACTACAACGAGACTGGAGCGGTAACTCAGCAGATAAGTTTTGCTGCACAAACACATGAACCTGAATCCAAAGGCCCAGAATCCACTTAAAAGCTGGATGTGGTCATGGATGCTTCTAATTGCAGTAGTGGTGAAGGGCAAAGATAAGAAAATTGCTAAAGTTTGCTGGCCACTAGCTTAGCTCTAGTACATGCCTCAGTTATCATATACTGGTGGATTCTTTACTAATGTACAGCTTGCCTATCACACCAAGCAAAAAAAAAAAAAAAGTAACATCCAACATGTTTTCCTTTATAACTTAATCTCTGTACTCAGCACAATGCCTACCCTATGGCATATGCCAAATAATTATTTATGTGGTAGATGAAATGAAATATCTGAAAAATTCAATATTCCCATACCCAATAAGAGTGCTCTGCACTTAGAGATTTATAGCCTGCAAAGTTACAACATTGCAACTAAAATACTAAAAGCATCTTATACAGTCAACCCTCATAGTGCTTAGAAAGTGGATGCTTAATTTTCTGCTGTTTTTTTTTATTTCAAAGAGATTTATAGTGAAGCATACTTACTTAAATGGCAGTAAGTAAATTATAGCTGCTGTTATCAAAGACATCAATTCCACAGGCATAATGCTTAAAGAAACTACCATACACTTGTATTTTTTAAAATAACTTAGAGATTGTTTGCTATGACATCTTAATAAAACTGTAGTCCTTAATAGAAAGTTTAAATTACTTTAAACGGAAGAAATATATTTCTCTTGAACAAAAACTTTAAATAGTATTTGGTACCTGAAATCCTTGCTGTGTAATGAGAATTTCATCCATTACTAAGTTTTAATCAATTCTAACAGTACAATTTAAAAGCATTTTGGTTAAAGTATTTGAATGCCTGAAAATCCAATAACACATAAACAGAGTAAGTGTTTTCATGGATATATAGAATCCCTTGGAAATCATGAGGTAAGTCAGGATTTACTCCTGAGATGGTCATCAATGGAGAACATTAATCAAGCAGAGTGAAAATTGAATGCAATTAATAGCCTAGGAACTACCACTAGTTTCCTGGCAGAAAGGAAACACTGGCTAATTCCACCTTTCATAGTATTCACACTATGAATTCAGGCAGCTTTGGCAAGTATACAGGATAGTTTGTTCACTTTCCCAGATAGTCTAGTGGTGGCTGCCAAGAAGTGAGGTAGATAATAAAAGATAAGCACAATATTAACCCTTCTCACATCCTTTCGCATGCTACTTTGCTTTAAAAATGACATCTCCAAGGAAAACAGCAATACTCTTCAGTCAATTTTGTAAACAATAAATTCTGAAAATTTTTTATATGAAGACAGGGTTAAATTAACATGTAGTCAACATAAAAGTGAATTTAGTAATTTAACTCAAATTATTGGATATCCCTTACAGCAAGAAGAGTAAAGACAGGAAACTGAAGGGCTCTCTGAGGATTGACAATCTTACAGAAAGAAAGACATCAATAATGTTCAAAAATAAATTTTAAGGGAATTAAAGGTTGTGTGCTTCTTCCTGTCACATCATCTTTATTCTTATCAAAAGAGTAAACAATACCTTTCTTCCAAATATGACAAGTTGAGTTCTTATGAATATTGTGGAATTAAGTCGACAAATGCATATACACCCACACAGAGAATAATACTGACACTTTTGAAAAGAAATACTTGATTAGGCAACATTTCATTTTTTTTAAATTTCTTGTTTCTTACAAATGTATAAATTTATGAATAAAGACATTGTTAAAAATAAACATGTCTAATTTTGCTAATAAAACATAAAAGAAGGAAGGAAATAGATGAAATGAGAAAAAGTCAGATAGTGAGACAGGACATACTAGAATTAGCAGTGTGCTTGATGAGAGACAGTGTGTTTGATGTTTAATCAATAACCATTGATTAAACAAATTACTCTGAGTTGAGAACAGAATTAATGTCTGCATGGAGAGAGAACCATTTTTCTATGTTTCTATATACCTGATGCACATTTATTGCATGATCAACAGTACACAGATTGTCCAAACACACAGAACACAGATTGTACAATAAGGAATGCAGAAGACATGAAGCATAACAAAGAGACCACACAATCAAGTGTATTAACAGTTGGTGGTGAATCCTGTTATTCAGGATGCTCTAAGTGTCTCTAACTGGAAAAGAAGTGACTTAGGTGGGGCAGAGGATACATTCTGCTCTTATAGCTGCCAGTGTCACTGCAATGGACACTCTAGCACTCGACTTTTAAATACCATTGATGTCAGCACTAACAAATTAGCAGTTACTTTTTGAGTAGCTGTCACAAAAGCTTATAGACTAGATTTAATTTTAAAGTTGTTTTACTGGAAAGGTTTACTTTCCACTTTCATTTTCATTTTAAGATAAAGAACTGCCATTCATTCCCTACTTCATAAAAATTCATTTTCTTTTCATGTTCATCCAGTTAACTTATGGACACTTCTTGTATCCATGCTCAATCCTTTCCCATCAAAATAACAACAACAACAACAACAACAACAACAACAACAACAACAATAATAATAATAATAATAATAATAATAATAATATGCAAGCATATATAAGACAAGCAACATGGGAAGTAAGTTTCCCTAGAATAGAATTGTGCAGTATGATAATAATAATAATAATAATAATAATAATAATAATAATAATAATAATAGTAATTATTATATATTACTATAATAATATAAATATATTATAATATAATAATATAAATATATTATAATAAAATAGCAGTAATTATTATTATTATTATATTATTATTATATAGATATACCATAATATAAATACATAATAATGGCAGTTATTATTATTATTATTATTATTATTATTATTATGCACAATTCTATTCTAGGGAAACTTACTTCCCATGTTGCATTGTCTTTTTTTTTTTTTTTCAGGTAATGAAAAACTAAACATCCTAGGTTTCTCAGCAAAAGGTGACATTTCTAGTGAACCTACTAATTGTCCCCAAGGAATTCAGAGTAACATTGCCATCTCTCCAGGGACATGTTTCTGCTGCTAGAAAGCATTTAAGCAAATTGGTTCTGCAAGGACTTGCTCTAAAACCACAGACTCTCTACAGAATGACAGGACTTCTGGACGGCTTATATGTATGAGATTTCATATTTTAGAAAAGATGTTTAAGTTCTACATAATTTGTGCATTTTATTCTACCAACTCTGTTTTGTGTACCTATGACTGATTTTGTTTGTTTGATTCGTTGGTTGGTGGGTGGGCTTTTATTTTCCTTGAAGATGAGAGAAAATAGAAAACTTTAAATTTGCAAGCATATACAAGCAACTGAAGCCCTAGGACACCATGCTAGAAAACATCTTTATGTCCTGTTAACATTTATACCATAGGCTCTCACTCTCACCATTAATGGCCTTGTTAGACTCTCAATAAGGATAAGACCTTCCATCGTATAAGATACTGCTCAACTTTTACACTAAAGATAGATAAATAAAGACCCATTAATTAACAACAGGATTCTAATATTTCTCTCCTGTCCACTCCAATAAATCAATATTCCTTGAAAACAATAGAAATTTTGTAAGGTTAAAGATGTAACTTTAATATTGACTAGTTGAATAACTTGCCCAATCCAGGAAGGCTTGCATCCATTGTCTCATGTTTCATGCTAGCAGTGAAAACCTCCTGATGTAAGTGTTAATAACAAATATGTCCTTTTTTATGGTGCCCTCCTTACTTGTTTTTAAACTGCAAGTGAATACTAACAATCTCATGAGTGGGACAAATGTGCTTTATATACATGATCAATCTTAGCATTTGTGAGATTAACCCCTTAAAACATGGTTAACTACCTGTTGCCCCAGATACCACATAACATTCACATTGCTCCTTGGCTTGCAGTGCCTTGATTTCTTGACTTTGCAGGTAAAAAAGATAAAAAGAAAAAAATGACCTCACCCCAAGAGATTCAATGACAGCAGTTATCTGTTTCATTTTCCTCAATTTCCTCTATACGTTTAAGGAACTGAAATTTTTTTACCCTGAGCCTACTACACTGTAAGCTTCTCATTGTCACCTTTTGATAGGTCTACAGTCTAGGAAGCTGCCAGTTAGTCTTGGTTATACACTTTACCTTTCCTTTTAATTCAAAGAAGAGATGTGAGTTCACAAGTGGTAGATCTTCTTCTACTCTGGGTAATTTGACCTCCTTTGGACTAATGATCTTAAGTCTCCTACACTGACTTCTTAATGCCAAATATGTTCTCTTAGCATTGCTGTTGGCAAACATATGCTGAAAGAAGAGTTAATATTAAATTTAATTTTGTATATATGATTTCCTCTAAAGAAAATAAAGTATATCATCCTCATCTAACACAAAGGCAAAATTGTTTTGTTGACTCGGTTGCTGACCTACTCTTGAGAGTTAACCTCAAACATCAACAACAAAAGTCACCTATCATCTGTGTCTTGTAAAAGAAAGAATATAAATTTTAAAGCCAGGTTTCTTTAGGAACATAGAGTTTCAGACAGGAAAATAGATTCTAAACTTTCAAGTACTTTGAAAATAATATGCATGTTTATAAAGTAATATGTCAATATACAAACAGATAAGCATTTTGACCACAAGCTTGAGTCAATTTTATTCATGTACCTATGTATAAACTATACATGTACATTTTAAAATTTATGTCTATAAAAATGATATCAATATTCAGAAGATAAATTTTATTTTATATGTATTTGTGGAATGTAATTAAATATAATATATTTTTATTTGGCTATAGAAATAAAATATTTTTAACTAAAATATTTTGGCTTCAAGATAGATTCAGTTCAACTACAAAGTCCTACCTCTAACCCAGGAAGCTATTTGCAATTGAGATTTGCTGGGAAAAAAGAGATGAGTTTTCTCCAATGAAGTATCCCTAGGCATAGTAACCACTCTATAGGGCAGGGGCCATGCCCAGAGTAGCTGGCCAAAATAAAATAGACTCTGTGGGTGTGGGTAATTTTCATTTTGTTTTTTGTTTTGTACAATTACTTTTTGTTTGTTTGTTTGTTTTGATCTTTGCTTTGGTTTTATGTTGTTGGTTTTTTTTTTTTTTTTTAAGATAGAGAGTTTGTGAAAGACAAACCAGGAAGTTGAATGAATAGAGAGGTGGGGAAGACAGAATCAGAAGAGAAAAAAATAGTCTAATGGAAATATATTACATGTAAATTTTTTGTTTCAGTAAATAAAAAAATACTTTAGTCAGTGAAACTATTCCAGACAAGCATTAGGAAATTAAAGCATTTCTCTTTTCTGTGTTCCTCATAAGCTCAAAATATGTGTTAACTAAGTTAAGTCCAAATCCCCAAACTGCCAGAGTTTAGGATCAAACTGTTAGGGGGATGATTTTAATGAATTTGAACTAAGGATTCAGTGGTTTGATAATGTTCATTCTGCAGTTCCTGATTTTTTTTTTTTACCTAGTGTAGAACACACACACACACACTTGCACATATATTTATGTCTTATTCACTCTTCTTTTTATAACTATTCTCTTTCTTTGTTGAGCAATTCTTACCCAATTCCTGTTATGTGGTTTCTGGTTTTGAGAGTCCTGTCCAAGATACTTTGATTGGAGTCATACTTAACATCAATAGAAATCTTTGTGTTAATTTACTATTTTCCTATGGACTGAATTCTTTTTTAAAATGTATTCTTTTATAATTTCAAACACACACACACACACACACACACACACTCTCACACACACTCTCTCTCACACACACATACACACAAATAATGAAATATTATTATGTCCATTCCCATTTTCCTCTTCAAGTCCCCACAAATTTTCCCAACATATCTCTTTAACAGCTTCATGTCCTCGTTAAAAAGCTCACTAAATCTAGTACCACCAATAAGCACAGGAATGTTAGGCTATTTCCACACAGAACATGGGAATGATGCTGGTGAGTTATTCTCCCACCTCCAGCTCACATCAACTGTCAATATATCTCCTCAGGTAGGGATATGTCTTCATGAGGCCCTCCCTTTTCTATACTAGAATATTAACTGGAGTAATCTTTTGCTGCTGTGATTTCATAAGTACAACAGCCATATCATGTCCAGAAGACAGTGTTGGGCAGCACTCATCCATAGCCTTAGATTCTTAGATGAAACCTTTGATGACTGTCAATGGATGGTGGTACCTTATATGACTCTTGCCAATGGAACTAATTATGTTAGTTCCCAGACTTTGCTAAATCTGTGCAATGTCTGAAAAAGCCGAGTATTTACATTTTACTTGTTGTAGGAACTTCACAGCTCTGCATAATTTTCTAATAATAAGAGTTTCCAGATTTTTTCCCAACCTCTTCAGTCCACACAGACAGGTACTCAGAGCAAGTTGTGCATCTGTCTGACTAGAATCTTTTACAGTGCTGATTTCTTAGCTTCTGCCCAACTCTAGAAGCTTTCCACACCTCTTAGCAGCAGTCAGTTCATTCTGTTCTTCTGAGTACTCCAAGTAGTAGAATAAAAAATGTGAAACAGAGTAGTTTTGCTATTATCTTAATCCTGGCCTGTCATAGGGTAATAAATTGCATAAATCTTCCTAGCCTTTACATTATCATATACTGCACACCTGAGCATATATTGAGACAGAAAAACATAAAAAAGCAAACATATATAAAATGTAGACTGTCAAAGCATTTTATGCTCTACTGCATGACAACACTCTTTTAAAGTCTCCAAGTATTAACCAATCATCCATTTTGGCAGTGATGTTTTTACACTTGCCTTGCTTTTATTTAATGGGTATGTGTTTATATTAAATCTTTTGTGGTTGTATTTTTAATTTGTTTTAATTGAAAGAAACAACTTAGGTAGGAATAGTCCTTGACTTGTCCTTTCCCTTAACCAAATAACTTCTCTAGAATAGATTATGAGTATGCCCTATCTAAAGAACAACCTTTCTATTTGCTAAAGTCAGAATGTCATAAGAATAATGACTTTTGTAATGCATTCATTGAAATGAATTGAAGATCAGAGGGCTGACCCTTATCCATATTTACTATTAGTTTCAGAATCAGAGTAGAATTTTGTTCCTAATATTCCATTGCTAGAGCAGTGACAACAGAGTCAGCTAAGAGAAGTTTCCTCAAGTGTAAAATATGGCCAATAGTTTATTGAAATGAGTTATCTTCATTGACACACAGTCTAGAGGTACTCAAATATTTTTCCTGTAAATATTTATTTTAATATTCCCTGGCCAATGAATAAGAATCCCAGAATAATGAAAAATTGCAAACTATAAATAAATCCTGATATATCTTCAAACCTAGATTTCTCCACTTACCTACTTCAGTTCTTTTGATTAGATGATATAACCTGAGTTTCCTCACCTAGAAAGTTTGATTAGAATATTTTCTTGGTATTTTCCAATTTCTACATACAATGATTCTTTTACCTACTACTTTCTTTCAATTCTCTGAGACATCTGAGTACCTCAAGGGTGGTTGACACTCCTAAGAGTATGCCATGCTCAGCAGTACATGGCCAACACAAAATGAACTCAGTGGCATCTTTGGAGGTTCCTTGTTTCAATACTGTGTAGTAGGGCCATTTGATGTTTAATGTTACAGGGCTTTTGTGTACATAGTATGGCTTTTGGATTTGAGTTTATTGGATTCCTATGGATGTAAAAGTGTGTCTCTGTAGCTATGTGCATTTGTTTGGGGGTTTCTCTGGCTCTTTTTCTTGTCTGGTTACATTCCAATTTATTTCTTTTAATTTAATTTAATTTAATTTAATTTCCTAGATATCTCTCTCTCTCTCTCTCTCTCTCTCTCTCTCTCTCTCTCTCTCTCTCTCTCTCTCTCTCTCTCTCTCCAGGATTTCTCTGTATAGCCCTGGCTGTCCTTGAACTCACTCTGTAGACCAGGCTGGTCTCGAACTCAGAAATCCACCTGCCTCTGCCTCTGTCTCCCAAGTGCTGTAATTAAGGGCGTGCACCACCACTACCCGGTCTGTTTTTCTCTTTTAATGAGAGATAGAAATCTGTGGATCCAGATAGGAGGGGTAATAGGGAATAACTCAGAGATTTGGAACAGAGGAACCTGTAATCAGAATATATTGTGGGTTTTTTTTTTTAATCTAACAAAAATAAAAAAGAATGATGGAATCTTATCATTCTTTTCAAACCTAAATTCTTATAAAATAAATCTTCAGGGCCTGATTGTGATAATGGAATATATTTTCCCACGATTTTAAGAAATCACCATATTATTAGTTGTTATAATTTGACTTTTAGCTTATTATTCCTTTCTTTTGGTAAGGTTGACTATATTTTATCATTAACATAAAAAAGACACATTTTATCATTGAGGACAATTACAAAGTAAATGTATTTGATCTTTCAAAGTGAAGGAGGAGGAAAGCACAAATGCAGTTAATGAAAAGTATCAGTCAGATGCGTGGGACTGCATGTATTTCACTACAATTCATGACAATTAGTCATTACTTTGAATTCATATTTCCTTTTCATCTATTTTGTAAAAATAATTAATGAACCATAAAGAGAAAATTTATTATATATCACCAGAGAATTTGTTATAAAATAATTTTAGATTAATATTAATTGCATATGTTGTAGACTATGGCTGCACAACTATCCAAAACTTTAATAGCACAAGACAATACATATCCATCATCTTACAGCTTTAGTAGGTCAGCGCTTGGGCAAAACTCTTATGAGTCATCTGTCCTAGCTTTTCTAGTATCCTAATCTTTAGGTGCAACTGAGTAAGTATCTGCATTTTAGTTCACTCATGTGGACAGAAGAATGCAATTACACTTGCTTGTGGTGGATGACGCTAGCCCCTTGTCACATGGCTGTGTCCATGGTTCATAATCTGGGGTAACAAGTATCACAAGCCGTCAATACGGGATGTGCCGCTACACTATAAGATGCCATCTTAATGTGAATTTTTAGTCCTTCATCCCTAGCTCTATTTGTCTTTGTTTGTAGCAAACAGTCTTGACTGACTCCATAGAGGCATTTTTAAAATCAGAAACAATTATTTTTGTTTCAAAAAACTAAATTAATGTTGACTCCACATAAGTTTTATGCCCATAGGATCACCTAAATATTTACATTGACTTTTGTTTTTCCATATGCAATGAACAATCACTTTATGAAGTACTTCTATCAAGAAATAATGTGGGCCTCGTGACACTATTTCTTTCTTAATTAGAAATATATATATATATATATATATATATATATATATATATATATATATATATATATATTTGTTTTGTATATAAGTACACTGTAGTTCTCTTCAGACACACCAAAAGAGGGCACCGGATCCCATTACAGATGGTGGTTTCTGGGAATTGAACTCAGGACCTCTGGAAAAGCAGTCAGTTCTCTTAACCTCTGAGCAATCTCTCCAGCCCAACATCATTTCTTTGTGGGAAAAAAAAAAAAAAAACACTACTAAAAATGTCGTTTGATAATAACAATGACAATGGGCTCCTTCTCTCCATTTTTTTTAAAAACAAAAAATAGTTAAAACAGTAGAGAGCAAACCATGAGAGTCTTCCAAACCATGAAGTGATTGAGTAACCCTAACAATGTCTAAGAGGAGAAAAAACATTAAATCCCATCAGGAAGGACATAGAAGTAAGGTAATAAAGGGATATCACACAGTTGATAAGTTCTCTCAATAGTCTAAATGTGAACCATATAAGCAAATGTCATCAAAGCTTGTGAAAGTTCCTGAGGAAAAAATGAGTGAAGTAATTACCAAAGCATAAAGGACTACTGAGGTATCTGAGAAATGGCATCAAAACAGTAATAGAACATGGACAAGAGGAAATAGGTAGTGAAAATCAGAAAAAAAAAATAGCAATTTGACAGCTTAGTATAAACTAGAAAAAGAAAATTACATAAAAAGATCAAAATAAGGTAATCCTAAAGAAGATTCAGAAGTATGGAGAGAAAAAAAGAGGACTAGAAAGAAGAAAACCTGTTTTTTGTTTGTTCGTTTATTTCTGTTTTTTTTTGTTTTTGTTTTTGTTTTTGTTTTTGTTTTTGTTTTATAAGAAAAATTTGTTAGTAGTTGCCAAAGAAAGGAAAGTAAGGGAGATAAAGGTTAAAGTATGGATATGTGAAGCATAAATTATATGTAGAAACACAGATGCAGAGCATAGACAAGAAGAATGGATAAGATCACACAGATGCCAAAGAGGGTGCTGGAAAGAGACGAAGTGATCAATACAGGCATGACTAGATATTTGAAGAATCCTAAAAAGTGAAGAGCTTGGCACTCCAAAATTACACGAATTCCTAACACAGTGTGTTAAGAATTAAATATTTCAGAAAACTGTCATACTCACACAACTGCTGAAAAACTAGTGAGCTTAAAGCTTTGAAAAATACTCTTCTGCTTTTAAAAAATCACTTTTAAAGTCTTTGTGCATGAATATGTGGATATTGAGCTTTTTTTTTTTGAGTATTAGGAAAAGGATATGGTTGATTACAAGAAAAAGATTATGATACTGGGAACACATTGACAGCAACTCTGCCATGTGAGGTAGCAGGGACATAGGTGAAGGGCATCTATCTTACATGGCAAATATGACTCTGGCGGGCCTTGCCTGTCTCCCCCATACCCTCTGCATTGCTAAAGCTAGCCACCTAGGTCTATTTTATTATTTAGTCAATTCCTCCTCCCAAAGCTGACTATCAAGATACAGTTATAAAAGTATTGGAGTCCAATAATCAAAAACCCCTTTGGCTCACCTAATTCATGTGCCCAGATAAAATTAAACACTTCATCCTGACATAGGTTTCCCCTTTTCCTTTAAAAACTACCACTTTCTATGGGCCCTGGCTGTCACCTCTCTATCCAGAGGATGTCCTTTTCCCCTCTCCTTTGTTCCCTCCCTTTCTCCTGTGTCCTCTATCTCCTTCCTTTGCCCTTTAGCTTTCCCTCTTTCCCTGTGGGGCAAATAAATCTGTTCTCCAGTGAGAAATTGGTCTTTGGGTATTTTGAGCTAGCTCTGAGCTTCCCTATAAAAGGGACATAAATACTTAAGGAAAAATTGTAAGCACAGGATTTTAAGGTAAGCCAAATGAATTTTTAATCACTGTTGTTAAGTCTGCAAGAGTGCAGAGAAAACTGAACTCAAGATTCTTCCCTGTGGACTTGTTCAAGGAGGAGTAAAGCAAGAACTAAAGGGAACTTCCAGGATTCCCTTTCTGAGACTACAGCTAAAGCAATTAAGTGCATATAAACTATAAAGGTGGCATCAATCAATAGGATCACCCAGCCAAATAAAACATAAATGTATTGTTCTCTGACAAAAGGAAATCTTTTACAGCTAACAAATAATGAGTGAGGAAGGACATATAGATCATACAAGCTCACGGGATGTCAATGAGCATAAGAGACTATCAATATCCAATTCGTTTTTTGAGAAAGCCACAAAAGAATCTAAGTTACTCAGTAATTATTGTATTAAACTGGTAAATGGTACTGATGAATACTAATACATACTATGTATGTATACATTACATATACATTACATATGTTATGGGAACAAGTCTTTAGTGTATATTGAATTAGTAAATAGACATGTCTCCAATTTAATTTCATAACAAATTATTTAGAAAAAATATTTATACCCACTCAATAAACACTCATATGCCCAAATGTCCCCCACACACAATAGATAAATAAATAAATACATTTTAATTTCTTAAACAGATAATCTTGATAGTTGTAAACAGTAAGGGTATCATTAAGAAGCTACAACAGGAAGGAAATTATAATAAACTAATAGCAATAATAAAATAGGTATTTAAAAGTGAAGTAAACGTGAATACGACTATAGATACTAGGGAAAGGTGCAAAGGGTCTGTAAAATAAAAATGTATATATTGATTTTGGATATGAAATTTCAATTTCTTAAAGATAGCAATCAACAATATGTTTCCTTCTATCTTCTTGAAGGAAAGAATTCTTTCACCATGCATAGACGGTTTTAAAAGATTTGATTGCAACTTTTCTCAGCAAAATTAAGCACAGCAAACATTTCAAACAGTGACTGTACTGGGTTGCTCCAAGGTGAGGAGTAGCCTACTGGGTTCGGCATTGTGGTATTTAAAGACATCTCATGAACACTTATGAGTTAGATGGGATATCCCTGTTCTTTCCCAAATCATGGTGAATCGGGTCTCCCTTTAAGGATATTTTTCTCCCATGATCTGCACATACAAAAAGAAGAATGTCAGTAATATTGTAAGAAAGTCAAGTCTTCTGAGGTTTCATAGCCTTTGTTCAAGTGCATGCAGAGGCACCCTCAAGGAGTTTTAAATACAAAGGGTCATTCTGATAACGATATAGCTAACAAAATGTAGCAGTAGTTTTCCTTGGCTACTGTATATCTAGCTCACTGCCTACTGGGTTTTCTGGGTGATTACCTTTATAGACTGGGAGAAGGGCTTCTGAGAAGCTAGCCTTATCCACAATTTAGTCTGTTACAATTCCATGCACAATTACTCACAAAGCTGATAAGGGGACTAGGGGAAAGGGCAGGAGTGCCTTGAGCACTGGGACAGACTTTGTAAGAAGGGCCTGACCAGAGTCTGCCCTGACTGATTGGTTGTTTCCCCATACCTCTGTTGATACCTGCTGAGGGGCTATTTCATAGTGAGACATGGGGCCTTTACTAACCTCCTTCAGTGTTCCAGGCCTCCTGGGTTTAGTCTTAACATTTGTTTTCATTGAAATAAAAGGAGTGGAGGAAAGTGTGTGGGGAAACCACCATACCCAATATCCAATCAATCAATCAATCAATCAAGACTGCAGTAAGTGAACATCATATAGTATTATTGAAAATAATTGAAAATAAAATATCTGAAACACTTTCAAATATGTATAGAGTTTAGTAATGCTAAATGTATCATTTCAAATCACTGGGAGAAAACTTTTTAACAGTTTCAGGGCTACTAGTTGGATATATATACAACACACAACATCTTTTCAAGTGTTTGGAATTGAGTCTAGGGCTTTGATGCATTTTAGGCAAGTGTTTTAGCATTAAACTGTAAGATCAGGTCTGCATATTATGTTCCAGGATACATTATTTTAATATAAAATATATTGATAAAAGTTTGAATATAAGGGAACATAGGCATTACAAAGTATGGAACCATCCAATTATTAAAACCTGTAATTTATTATTATTATTATTATTATTATTATTATTATTATTATTATTAAAAACTGATGAGTGATGGTTCTCAACCATGGTGAGCTTTTGGGGAGTCACATATTAGATATCCTGCATATCAGATATTTATGTCATAATTTTCTAACCATAGCAAAATTACAATTATGAAGTAACAAGTAGTCTTATGTTTGTAAACAGTTTTGTTTTCACCACAGCATGAGAAACTGTATTAAAGGGTAGCAGCATTAGCAAGGTTGAGAAGCACTGAACTAGAGGACTGCAAAGATGCCTCAGTGGGTAAAGGTGCCTGATGTCAAGCCTAATGACTTGAGTTTGACCCCTACAATCTGCATGGCAAGAAGAAAGACTCAACACTGGGGAGTTACCTTCTGTCCTGCGACTTACCTTGGTAATATGCCCTCCTACACAAATAGATAGATGTAACGATAAAAAGATGCCTAGATTCTTTTATTGTTTGCTGAAATACAAGTTGTTAACTTGAAACCTGATCTTTTAAGGAATTGTTTTCTTAATTTCTAAAGATTTAAAATTTGTTTGTTCCCCTCCCCCAATATTTTTCTCTTGTGATATTCTCACCCTGTAGACTGGCCTGGTCATACATTTGGAAATGAGGATGGCCATGCATTAACAGACCTGGCTGGCCATGTATTGTGGCAACTGTTCTGAGCCAGCCTCCACAGTGCTATTATTGTTTTTTGGGGTGACCCACCTTTTCTGACAACTACTTTTTTATTAAAATAAGTGAAATGCGGGTCTTACTTATAAGACATATAATAGCTAATAAGTGTATCAAAAATGATTAATTTACAAGCGCAACATTTTTTTTAAACTGGTTAAGTCAGGAGCATCTTTAACAAGAAGTGGCTTTGAAACATAACTATGTAGAGAGAGGCTCCTTCCTGTTTGATACATAACAGCCTGTAGTCCACACTCCGGGGCTGCACCATTTCTGAGAACACCATGCCACAAGATGAATGTACTGAATTGCGCTATAGATATTATGCATATTATTTAGATTACTATGAGAAAAAGAAAGGATAGTCTGGAGGCTCGTGATCATTCTAGGAAGGCATAAAAGATTGGCTTGCAGCCTAAGCTCATCCCCAAACAGCACCATGCTGAGAAAATACAAATGCACAAGCCGATCAGGATGTATGAAAAGAAACCAGCTCAGGAGAGGGTGATGAGAAGGCCCCTGGGGAGCAGGCTGCCTACCTGCTGGATAGAGATCAGTCCTGGCTTAAGCACTTTCCATATGATTAAGCAAGAAAGAAGGAAAAGGCAGGAAAATGGGAGCCCCCTGTAAAATGAAAAACAGAGATGCTGAAGGTTACTCCAAGGGGAAGTAGCCAACTCTGTCGCAGAGGGTAGGCTTTCTGCCCTGGGCTATGCTGGAGATAGCATTTTAAGAAAAACAACTGAATACAAAGAAATAGGAAGGCCAGAAGGATTACTTTTGTTTTTTGGTTTTTTGTTTTTGTTTTTGTTTTTTTTTTTTTTGGTTCTTTGAGACAGGGTTTCTCTGTATAGCCCTGGCTGTCCTGGAACTCGCTTTGTAGACCAGACTGACCTCGAACTCAGAAATCCGCGTGTGTGTGTCACCACCGCCCAGCAAGGGTTACATTTCAAGTGGTCACACCTGCATGCTGAGCTGAGAACCACATGTGCTCAGCAATGTTTAGTATGAATAGGGAACCCCTCCTGCTCGCAACATACAACGTCAGGTATTTTCACAAAGGTCCTATCTGGAGAATGGGAATGAGCAAGCTGAGCTTTGTGACATAAGCGTGCAGGCAATTCTTGGTAAATACACATGCACAGATGACCAAAGATCCTAAAAATGGGTACAAGAACGCGGTCTTTTTGTTTTCTTCTCATTTTTTAAATTTTTATTTAGCTTAAATTCATTTTTGGCACAAAGACTGTAAATTAAGTGTTGGCAAACTGTGGCCATGTGACAAATCTTCTTTTAAAATTAGTTAATTAATTAATTACATCCAAAATGCTGCCCCTCCCTGTCCAGCTGTCACAGAGTTCTTCCCCCTATCCCCTTCACCTACACCTCTAAGAGGCAGCCAGCCCAAATACCAGCCCACTCTGGTCCATCAAATCTCTGCAGGATTAGAATCCTTCCCAACTGATGCCAGACAAGGCAGCTCTCTGCTAAATATTTGTCTAGGCCTCAGACCTACCCATGTATGCTCTATGGTTGATGGCTCAGTCTCGGGATCTCCCAGGTATCTAGGTTAGCAGACACTGTTGGTATCCTTGTGGTGTTGCCATTTCCTTGAGGACCTTCAATCCTTCCCTTAACTCTTCTACAGGTGTCCCTGACCTCCATCCAGTGTTCCTCTGTGGGTATCTGCAACTTTCTCTGGTGCTGGGCAGAGCCTCTCTTAGAGGGCTGATATGCTAGGCTGCAAGCTCAACATTGTATCATTAGTAGTGTGTGAGATTGGTGCCTGCCCATGAGTACCATAGTACTCAAAATGGGCCAGTCACTGGTCAGTCAATTCTTCAGTCTCTGCTTCATCTTTTTCCCTGCATTTATTTTAGACAGGACCAGTTTGGGGCCAAAGATTTGTAGGTGGCTTGGTGTCCCCATCCCTCTGCTGGGTGTTCTCTGTCTGGCTACTGGACGTGGTATCTCCATGTTCCATTTCTCAACTGTTGGGCCTTTTGCTAAGGTCACCAGCATTAACTCCTGGGATCCTCCCTCATCCCAGTTATTTTGGACTTCTTGGACAACTCACTATCCCTGACCCTGGCAGCTACATATTTCTATTCATTCTCAGGCCCCTCTAGGACTCCCTTGTCTCTCTTCATGCTTCACCCTGCTCCCCTAATCCCCTAGCCCTCTCCTCACTCATGCAGGTCCCTCCCTTCTTCTGCCTCCCATAACTATTTTGTTCCCCATTTTAAGTGGGATTCAAGCACCCTCCCTTGGGGCTTCTTTCTTGTTTAACTTTTTTGTATCTCTGTGGGTATTCTGAACTTTTGGGTTAATATCCACTTGTCAGTGAGTACATACCATGAATGTCCTTTTGTGTCTGGGTTATGTCACTTAGGATGATATTTTCTAGTCCTATTCATTTGCCTGAAAAATTCATGAAGTTCTTGTTTCTAATAGTTGAATAGTACTCCATTGTGTAAATGTGCTGAAATTTCTTCATCCATCCTTCTATTGAAGGAGATCTGGGTTGCTTCCAGTTTCTGAGTATTACAAATAAAGTTGTAATGAACTTAATGCAGTACATGTCCTCAAGGTTATAGTGAAGCACCTTTTGAGTATAAGCCCAGGAGTAGTGTAGTTGGGTCTTCAGGTAGAACTATTTCCAGTTTTCTAAGAAACTATCAGATTTATTTGCAGAGTGCTTTTATAAGTTTCAATCCCACCAGCAATGGAGGACTGTTCCCCTTTCTCCACATCCTTGCTCCACATGTGCTGTCCCTTGAGATTTTCATCTTAGCCATGCTGATTGGTGTAAGGTGGAATCTCAGGGTCATTTTGATTTGTATTTCTCTGATGACTAAGGATGTTAAACATTTCTGCTCAGTCATTTGAGATTCCTCTGTTGAAATTTCTGTTTAACTCCATATCCTCACTTTTTGATTGCGTTTTTTGGGTTGGTTTGGTCTTTTGTTTATTTGTTTGTTTGTTTGTTTGCTTGCTTTGTTTGCTTTGTTTTGTTTGAGTCTACTTTCTTGAGTTCTTTATATATTTTTGATATTAGCTCTCTGTAGATGAAGGATTAGTAAAGATCTTTTTCCAATCTGCCGATTGCCATTTTATCCTATTTGCAGTGTCCTTGGCCTTACAGAAGCTTTTCACTTCCATGAGATACCATTTATTAATTTTTGACTTTAGTGCCTAAGCCGTTGGTGAAGAGCACAATCTTGCTCAGAAATGTTTTGTAAATTACTTTGCATATTATTAGCAGGGACAAACCAATTGAAAAACCCACATTTCTTTGATAGGCATATACAGGACTAAATGGAGTTGCAGGTCTATAATCATCAACAGAACTCTTAATGGAGTTCCACACATTTAATAAATAATAATAAAGTCAGTGCCAGCACCGGGTCACCTTGGGAGCGGGTTCTGCGGACACCCCCACAGTCCCTAGAGGACTCTCCACACAATCTTGGGACCACTGGTGAGTGGAGCACATCTGTTCTAATCCAATCACACTGGACCTGAGACAGCATTAGGGAGGCAGAGAATCAGCCAGGCCAGGGGCACAAGTCCCTTCTGTTCAGCTCCAGCACCTGGTCACCTTGGACTCAGAGTCCCTAGAGGATTCTCCACGAGTTCCTGGGACCACTGACTAGAGAGCTCCATGCTCCTCAAAGGAGACACCACTCCCAGGCACTATAACATGCCCAGGATCTTAGGACAAAAGTGTCCCAGGATAACAGGAACTGGGTCACACCAGTATTTCAGGGTCTCAGTGGAGCTTGACTACCAAGAACTCAGACACACCCAGAATCTCAGGTTCACAAGAGCCCACAATCAAAGGATCACAGTGAAAGCTGGACTCTGAGGAGTCCAAAATCAACTGGGATTATAAGAAGGACAGGCTCCAATCAGATACATTGAGGACATCAAGCACTTTAGATAATCAGATGGCAGGAGGCAAGCATAAAAACAAAAACAACAGAAACCAAGGTTGCTTGGCATCATCAGAACCAAACTCTCCCACCATGGCAAGTCCTGGATACACCATCACACCAAAAAAGCAAGACATGGATCTAAAGTCACTTCTCATGATAATGATGGAGGACTTTGAGAAGGAAATACAGGAAAACAAAGGTAAACAATTAGAAGCATTTAAAGAGGAAACACAAAAATCCCTTAGAGAGTTACAGGAAAACACTACCAAACAAGTGATGGAATTGAACAAAACCATCCGGGATCTAAAACTGGAAGTAGAAATAATAAAGAAAACCCAAAAGGAGATAACCCTGGAGATAGAAACTGTAGGAAAGAAATCAGGAGCCATAGATACTAGCATCAGCAACAGAATACAAGAGATGGAAGAGAGAATCTCAGGTGCAGAAGATTCCATAGGGATCATGGACACAACAATCAAAGAAAACACAAAATACAAAAAGATCCTAACTCAAAATATCCAGGAAATCCAGGACACAATGAGAAGACCAAACCTATGGATAATAGGAGTAGATGAGAATGAAGATTTTCAACTTAAAGGGCAAGCAAATATCTTCAACAAAGTTATAGAAGAAAACTTCCCATACCTAAAGAAAGAGATGCCCATAAACATACAAGAAGCCTACAGAACCCCAAATGGACTGGATCAGAAAAGAAATTCCTCGAGACACATAATAATAAGAACAACAAATGCACTAAATAAAGACAGAATATTAAAAGCAGTAAGGGAAAAAGTCAAGTAACATATAAAGGCAGGCCTATTAAAATTACTCCAGACTTCTCACCAGAGACTATGAAAGCTAGAAGATCCTGGACAGATGTTATACAGACATTTAAGAGAACACAAATGTCAGCCCAGGTTACTATACCCACCAAAACTCTCAATTACCATAGATAGAGAAACCAAAGTATTCCATTACAAAATCAAATTCACACAATATCTTTCCATGAATCCAGCCCTTCAAAGAATAATAAGGGAAAAATACCAATACAAGGATAGAAACTACACCCTAGAAAAAGCAAGAAAGTAATCCTTGGACAAACCTAAAAGAGGATAGGCACAAGAACAGAATCCCAACTCTAACAACAAAAATGATAGGAAGCAACAATTAATTTTCCTTAATATTTTTTAATTAATTTATTTATTTATTATTAGATAATTTCTTCATTTACATTTCAAGTGTTATCCCATAAGTCCCCTATACCCTACCCCCAGCCAGCTCCCCTACCCACTCACTCCCACTACTTGGCCCTGGCATTCCCCTGTACTGGGGCATATAAACATTGTTAGACCAAGGGCCTTTCTTCCCCAATAATGGCCAACTAGGCCATATTCAAATATATATGCAGCTAGAGACATGAGCTCTGGGGGTTCTGATTAGTTCATATAGTTGTTCCATCTATAGGGTTGCAGACCCCTACAGCTATTAGGTACTCTCTCTAGCTCCTACATTGGGGACTCTGTGTTCTGCCCTATAGATGATTGTGAGCATCCACTCCTGTATTTGTCAGGGACTGTCAAAGCCTCACAGGAGACAGCTATATCAGGGTCCTTTCAGCAATATCCTGCTGGCGTATGCAGTAGTGTCTGCATTTGGTGGCTGATTATGTGATGGACCACCCTGGTGGGGCACTCTCTGGATGGCCCATCCTTTCATTTTAGCTCCAAACTTTGTCTCTGCTCCTCCTTCCATGCATATTTTAATATTTTAATCCCTATTCTAGGGAGGAATGAAGTATTCACGCATTGGTCTTTCTTGATTTTCTTGTGTTTTGGAAATTGTATCTTGGGTATTCTAGGTTTCTGGGTTAAAATCCACTTATCAGTGAGTGCATATTAAGTGACTTCTTTTGTGATTGGGTTACCTCACTCAGGATGATATCCTCCAGATACATCCATTTGCACAAGAATTTCATAAATTCATTGTTTTTAATAGCTGAGTAGTACTCCATTGTGTAAATGTACAACATTTTCTATATCCATTCCTCGGTTGAGGGACATCTGGGTTCTTTCCAGCTTCTGCCTATTAGAAATAAGGCTGCTATGAACATGGTGGAGCATGTGTCCTTATTACCAGTTGGAACATCCTCTGGGTATATGCCAATTACTGTTCCTTAATATCTCTTAATATCAATGGAATCAATTCCCCCAATAAAAAGACATAGACTATCAGACTGGCTACACAAACAGGACCCAACATTTTGCTGTTTATAGGAAACCCACCTCAGGAAAAAAGACAGACACTACATCAGAGTGAAAGGCTTGAAAACTATTTTCGAAGCAAACCATCTGAAGAAACAAGCTGGAGTAGCCATTCTAATATCGAATAAAATTGACTTTCAACCCAAACTTATCAAAAAAGACAAGAAGGGGCACTTCATACCCATCAGAGGTAAAATCTTCCAAGAGGTACTCTCAATTCTGAATATCTATGCTCCAAATGCAAGAGCAGCCACATTCATTAAAGAAACTTTAGTAAGCTCTAAACACACATTGCACCTCACACAATAATATTGGGAGGCTTCAACTCCCCACTCTCATTAATGGACAAATCCTGGAAACAGAATCTAAACAGGGACACAGTCAAACTAACAGAAGCTATGAAACAAATGGATTTAACAGATATCTACAGAACATTTTATCATAAAATAAAAGGATATACCTTCTTCTCAGCACCTCATGGTACCTTCTACAAAACTGACCATATAATTGGCCACAAAAAAGACCTCAACAGATACAAAAATATTGAAATTATCCCATGCATCCTATCAGATCACCATGGATTAATGCTGATCTTCATAACAACATAAATAACAGAACTCCAACATTCACATGGAAACTGAACAACACTCTACTCAATGATACCTTAGTCAAGGAAGAAATAAAAAAACAAATTAAAGACTTTTTAGAGTTTAATGAAAATGAAGCCACAACATATCCAAAGTTATGAGACAAAGTTATGGACAATGAAAGCATTCCTAAGAGGAAAACTTATACCCCTAATTATCTCCAAAAAGAAACTGGGGAGAGCATACACTAGCAGCTTGACAGCACACCTAAAAGCTCTAGAACAAAAGGAAGCAAATACACCCAAGAGGAGTAGACTCCACGAAATAATAAAACTCAGGGGCAAAATCAACCAAATGGAAACAAAAAGAACTATTCAAAGAATCAAGCAAACCAGGAGCTGGTTCTTTGAGAAATTCAATAAGATAGATAAACCCTTAGCCAGACTCACAAGAGGGTAAAGGGACAGCATCCTAATTAACAGAATCAGAAATGAAAAGGTGTAGGAAGCCGTGGTTGCTCCAGGAAACCCCGGCTCCGGGAAGCCCCAGGCTCACGGAAACTCCAGCTCTCTCTTCTCAAACAAATCAATGGCCTTTCTCTACACAAAGCAAAAATGGGCTGAGAAAGAAATTAGGGAAACAACACCCTTTACAATAGTCACAAATAATATAAAATATCTTGGTGTGACTATAACTAAGGAAGTGAAAGAACTGTATGATAAGAACTTCAAGTCTCTGAAGAAAGAAATCCAAAAAGATCTCAGAAGATGGAAAGCTCTCCCATGCTAATGGATTGGCAGGATCAATATAGTAAAAATGGCTATCTTGCTGAAAGCAATCTATAGATTCAATGCAATCCCCATCAAAATTCCAACTCAATTATTCAACGAATTAGAAAGGGCAATTATCAAAATCATCTTGAATAACAAAAAAACTAGGATAGCAAAAAATCTTCTCAACAATACAAGAACCTCTGGTGGAATCACCATGCCTGACCTCAAGCTGTACTACAGGACAATTGTAATAAAAACTGCATGGTCCTGGTATAACCACAGACAGGTGGATCAATGGAATAAGATTGAAGGCCCAGAAATGGACCCCCACACCTATGGTCACCTGATCCTTGACAAAGGAGCTAAATCCATCAACTGGAAAAAAAAGACAGCATTTTCAACAAATGGTGTTGGCACAACTGGTGGTTATCATGTAGAATAATGGGAATTGATCCATTCTTATCTCCTTGTACTAAGGTCAAGTCTAAGTGGTTCAAGGAACTCCACATAAAACCAGAGACACTGAAACTTATAGAGGAGAAAGTGGGGAAAACCCTTGAAGATATGGGCACTGGGGAAAAATTCCTGAATGCACAGCAATGGCTTGTGTTGTCAGATCAAGAATTGACAAATGGGACCTCATAAAGTTGCAAAGCTTCTGTAAGGCAAAAGATACTGTCAATAAGACAAAATGGCCACCAACAGATTGGGAAAGGATCTTTACCAATCCTAAATCTGATAGGGGACTAATATCCAATATATATAAGGAACTCAAGAAGGTGGACTCTAGAAAATCAAATAACCCCATTAAAAAATGGGGCACAGAACTAAACAAAGAATTCCCAACTGAGGAATACCAACTGGCTGAGAAGCACCTGAAAAAATGCTCAACATCCTTAATCATCACGGAAATGCCAATCAAAACAACCCTGAGATCCTAACTCACACCAATCAGAATGGCTAAGATCAAAATTTCAGGTGACAGCAGATGCTCACAAGGATGTGGAGAAAGAGAAACTCTCCTCCATTGTTGCAAGCTTGTACAACCACTCTAGAAATCAGTCTGGCGGTTCCTCAGAAAATTGGACATAGTACTACTGGATGATCCAGCAATACCTCTCCTGGGCATATATCCAGAAGATGTTCCAACTTCTAAAAAGGACACATTCTTCACTATGTTCATAGCACCCTTATTTATAATAGCCAGAAGCTGGAAAGAACCCAGATGTACCTCAACAGAGGAATGGATACAGAAAATGTGGTACATTTACAGAATGGAGTACTACTCAGCTATTAAAAACAATGAATTTATGAAATTCCTAGGAAAATGGATGGATCTGGAGTGTATCATCCTGAGTGAGGTAACCCAATCACAAAAGAACTCACATAAAATGTACACACTGATAAGTGAATATTAGCCCAGAAACTTAGAATGCCCAAAATACAATTTGCAAAACACATGAAACTCAAAAAGAACGAAGACCAAAATGTGGACACTTCGCCCCTTCTTAGAATTAGGAACAAAACACACATGGAAGGAGTTATAGAGATTAAGTGTGGAGCTGAGACAAAAGAATGGATCAACCAGTGACTGCTGTAGGCCGGGATCCATCCCATAATCAGCCACCAAATGCAGACACTATTGCATACACCAGCAAGATTTTGCTGAAAGCACCCAGATAGAGCTGTCTTGTGTGAGACTAGGCCAGTGCTTGGCAAACACAGAAGTGGATGCTCACAATCAGCTATTGGATGGAACACAGGGTTCCCAATGGAGGTGCTAGAGAAAGTCCCCAAGGAGCTGAAGAGGTCTCCAACCCTATAGGTGGAACAACAATATGAACTAACCAGTACCTCCAGAGCTTGTGTCTCTAGCTGCATATGTAGCAGGTGCTGGCCTAGTCAGCCATCATTGAGAAGAGAGGCCCCTTGGTCTTACAAACTTTATATGCCCCAGTACAGGGGTTCACCAGGGCCAAGTAGTGGGAGTGGGTGGGTAAGGGAGCAGGGCAGGGGGTTGGGGAGGATATAGGGGAATGAAGAAAATATCTAATAAAAAATTGGAAAAAAATAATAAAACAGTTACTAGGCAAAAAACAAACAAATAAACAAAACCAAAACCAAACCCTTGATAACTACTGTTACCTAACAACCTTTGGTTAATTTAAACATTACAAAGTGAAACCACCAGACATGTTGTTTCCTAATATGACTGGGAAGAGAGAATATCACTATCGGGATATCAGAACAAATAATCAGATATGAATAAAACCTAATCACCTCCTTATATTACTCTCATTTTGTGGCATCTTATCTAACATCATTATTCAATTTATCTTTTTAAGCAAATCTTTGCCACTGCTAGTAAAACAATATAAGTTGAGTATTGTATTAAATTGTGCCAGGCAGTGTTGGCGCATGCTTTTAATCCCAGCACTTGGGAGGCAGAGGCAGACAGACTTCTGAGTTCAAGGCTAGCCTGGACTACAGAGTGAGTTCCAGGACAGCCAGGGCTATAAAGAGAAACCCTGTTTTGGAATAAAAAAGTTATAAAATTGTTAATTACTAATTTCATTATCTGTTAGTGGTATACAAAATTTGTATTCTTATTCACTCAAGATACATAATTATATATTTTTGGGTAAAATATTAGATTCACTTTGGGTTTTCAGGCTAGCTACTTTTATTTGTGACTACCAACATATAGTGACAGTTCTTCCTACATGCCAAATGTCCATCATTCCACACAGACTACCTTTTTTACCTTTTTTTTTTTTTTTTTTTTTTTTTTTTTTTTTTTTTGGTTTTTCGAGACAGGGTTTCTCTGTGTAGCCCTGGCTGTCCTGGAACTCACTCTGTAGACCAGGCTGGCCTCGAACTCAGAAATCCACCTGCCTCTGCCTCCCGAGTGCTGGGATTAAAGGCATGCGCCACCATGCCTGGCCAGAGTACCATATTTTATTGTTCACAGTTCCTGGGTTTTTTCAGACACTGGTATTTATAAAATTTCCACTGTGTGTACATTATTATTTCATTTTCTCTTGGTGGTAAATGAAAACAACTGACTATCCCTGACCTACTAGAGTGTATGATTTTTCAGCACAGCTGCAATGCATAATCGAAGCACTTCCTGAAAATATGCAACCTGTATTTTTAATGGAAGGTATCCATCTTTGGGAATACTATAGAATTGTTTTCCCCTTTGGGAAGGCTATTACCTGAATGCAGGCAGTTAATCACAGTTACGGGGCTATTGATGGGTAAAATAGCTCTGGTTCTGGAGGTGATGCCAACCTACAGAGGACCTTGGGAGGGAGAAGACAGCAGGACTTAATTTACTACTTAAAATATACAAAACTGAAATATATATATATATATATATATACAAAACCGAAGAAACGTGTGAAAGAGGGGAGCAGTAGATGTTTAGCTCTTTACATTATGTGGGATGTGAGGTGCTGCTCTATAGGTAGGAACAGCACCTCATAAGCAGGTCTGGCAGTGTTTTCAGGGAGTACCACTGACCAATGGGTATAAATGGAGGGGCCTAAGGCTTTTAGCTGAGCAGGAGAAAATGACAGGCTTTCCAAACAGCCAAAGTCTGAGGAGCTCAAATATTTGCTAAGTTCCTCCAGTCTTTCTGAGGGAAGAAGTCCTGTTTGCACTGAAGGTCAGATTGTGCTTTTATTTATTTAACCATCTGTTCATTCAAAAGTATTCATGGTGCATGGAATCTCTGAGAAGAGGCAGAAAAACGCTATAGGAACTTCTAGTGAAGAAATGGAAACAGGCATTCACCAAGTCACAGTAATATACAGAAGGTTTGCTGAGTAAAAAAAACAACCCTTCACAAGTCATCCTATCGAAGGAATCCTTTGCTCATTTCAGATGTTTAAACAAGGTGTTTCCTGGGAAATGCCCTTTTACCAGAAACTTAAAGAACAGAAAGTACACTCTGAGCAAACTTGATCCAGGTTGAGGGACAGAAAAGTAAAGCTGCTGCCACAGAAGGTCCCAAGGGCTTTAGGATAAACAAGTAAGAGGAGAAGGAAGAAGCTAAGTGATTTTCAAGGATGGGACAGATCAAACCTTCATGATCTGGAGCCCCGTTTAGGAAGATAAGTTTTATTTTAAGAGCAACTGTCCATCAAGTTTCTAAGTAGAAGTGTAACATGCTCACAGTTAGGTTTAAAGATGATTACTCTAGCTTCAGTATTGAGAATAAATTGTAAGGAAGACTTAAGAGTAAGAGTACAAATAGATGTTGCAAACATAAAAGTAAATGTGGTAGCAAGGGAAGAAAGTCCGTGTGGTCTGATCTTTCTTTTTTTAAACTTTTTTATAAGATATTTTTTTCATTTACATTTCAAATGCTATCCCAAAAGACCCCTATACCCTCCCCCTGCCCAGCTCCCCTTCCCACTTACTCTCACTTCTTGGCCCAGGCATTCTCCTGTACTGGGGCATATAATGTCTGCAAGACCAAGGGGCCTCTCTTCCCAATGATGGCCAACTAGGCCATCTTCTGCTACATATGAAGCTAGAGACATGAGCTCTGGGGGTTCTGGTTAGTTCATATTGTTGTTCCTTCTTTAGGGCTGCAGACCCCTTTAGCTCCTTGGGTACTTTCTCTAGCTCCTCCATTGGGGGCCCTGTGTTCCATCCTATAGATGTGTGTGGTCCAATCTTCAGGGCTGGAAAGAAGGCTCTTGCAGAGGACCAGAGTTCAGTTCCCAGCTCATCTCTGTGGACACTTGCACATGCATGTGCACACACACAGACACACACAGACACACATAATCACACAAATAAAAATGAAATGAATAAACAAGGCACTGGATCTAGACCCTATGGAACCTTTTGTATATTAAAAAAAAAAGAAAGAAAGAAAGAAAGAAAGAAAGAAAGAAAGAAAGAAAGAAAGAAAGAAAGAAAGTGTAATCCTGAAGCTGAAGATAGGACTGAAGAGCTGGGCAGTAGGGATTGAGAAACCTTGATAGACAGCTGAGTAAGGGCTGGGAAGCAGAGGTCTGAAGTCAAAGAAGGAATCCTAGATCTCTTGGTTTTATGCCTAGATCAGAGGTAGGGGTGAGAGGATACAATGTTTGTAGAGATGTTGGACATTAAAAGAATACAACAAATATTTAGAATATGTGCTGGTTTAATAAAGTTGCAGTTGTAGATTCTCTTCCAAAATCAATGACTTCCTTATGCCTGGAGAGATGGCTAGGTTTCTAGCAACAGGCATGGTTTCCCTCTTGTTGAGGAGGTCTTAAGTCCAATTAGAACTTTGTTTGTTACTGCCAAGGTATATATGACATCACTGTAACCTTTGGGTTATCCTGCCTACAGTGGTGGTTGTTGTTGTGGTTCATAGGTATCATAGCTGGGTAGGACTATTACTTGTTTCCCTTCTTTGTTAGCTTGCATATCACCTCTGGTACCATGCAAGCCAGTCCTCAGCAAATGAGCATTCAGGTCAGTTTCAGCTGAGATGCCTCTGGTCCCTGTGTCTGAATGCATGGTTTCTCAGCAATGAAGACTTACTCTCTGCCTCTGGGGGAAAGCCAAGGGTAATAGCAATAGCCTCTAAAGTTTTGGGACCCTTTATGACAACCCTACCAACAACTCATGAAGGCTTTCTCATGCCTTGTAATGGAGATATTTCTTTCTTTTGGCTTTGAAGGAGCATTATAAAGCTGGATAGGAAATTTTAATTTGTATTGCACACGTATATTAATACACCAACTGTCATAATTGGGGTTTTAGTGCTGTGAAGAGACACCATCACATGGCAGCTCTTCTAAAGGAAAAAAATTAATTGGGGCTGGCTTAGTTTGAGAGTCCATTATTGCCATGGTGAGAAACATGGCAGCATGCAGCCAGATATGATGCTGGAGAATGAGCTGAGAGTTCTATATCTTGGTCCGCAGACAGAAGGAGAATGCTACACTGGCCTTAGCATGAGCATATAAGATCTCAAAGTCCACCTCTGCATTGACACACTTTATCCAATAAGACCACACTTACTACAACAAGGCCACACCTCCTAATGGTGTCACTCCCTATACACCAAGCATTCATACACATGAGCCTATGGGAGTCATTCTTATTCAAATCACCATGCCGACTTATATTTAGTATAGATATTTTTAGGTTTATAGTTAATAGTATGGTTCTTTGTGACTTTTCAGACTTCTTTACTCTTATATTACCCTCTTCCCACTTTCTTTTGTATTTATCTTTCCTCTCCTCCAAAACGGATACATTTATACTACAACTCACAAACCAAAGGCTGAGGGATCATTGCAGAAGAGGGCGTAAAGATTGTAAGAGCCAGGGGATTGGAAAGTTTTCTGTGATGTTATGTCTCCTAGAAATGTAAGAAGAGACACATAAAATCTCACCAACATTGCTGCCTATGCATTAGCAGAAGAAGGACAACAGCAGACATGCTAATGTGGATGATGGAAAGATCATGAGGCCTCAGCCTTACATAAAAAATGATAGGTATCTAGGGATGCTGAGAGGGAGAGAAATAGTCTTCCCCAGGGAAGCACACACAAACTGGTTACCTAACACCAAATGGTCAGCTCTGAAAACATATGTACAAGTAACATTATACAGACTGAGTAGGGTGTGTGTGTGTGTGTGTGTGTGTGTGTGTGTGAGTGTGTGTGAGTGTGTGTGTGTGTGTGTGTGTGTGTGTGTGTGTGTGTGTGTGTAGTAGCAATTAATCAAAAAGAATACTCTGAATTTGAAAAAGAACAAAAATGTAGATGGGATAGTTTGGGGGTAGAAGAAGGGGGAGGGATGATATATTGTTTTTAATATTATCATAAAATAGATATTGTTCTAAAAAGACAATTATGTTTGAAGGTGATGTTTGGACTCAGATATGTTGACTTTTGGAAATTGTATTGAAAATGTTACATGGTCAGATAAATGTAACAATGTGTAAAACAAGCAAAGATCTAAATATATGAGAGTCATTAGCCATATGGCAAATGAGGCTAAAAGCATAAGTTGTATTTCCTGAAGAGAAAGATGGTGAAGAATAGCCTCAAACTGAAGCGAGCAGAGAGGACTGATTTTTGTATCGTACCAGCCAAATACTTTAAATTATTCTGAGTTTAAGAATATTTATATATGGAATACATTTTCCAGTTTAACAGTTTTCTCTCTCTTCCACCAGGATCCTTAACACATTTTTATTACTTGCTGGCTTTGAAGACATTTCAGTTTTCATAATGTGTCTTTGAAAGAGAAAAGAATGTAGGATATTCTTGAACAATTTCATTATAGTGTACATTTGCATGGAGACAGAGCCGGCAAAGGAGACGGTGAATGGAGCTAAAGTGACGAGGGTTGGCAAAGAAATCATTTTTAAAGTGTTATGTCTTTAATGGGAAAATTCATAAAATCATATTATGAAATGATATTTGCTCAAAGGTACATGCTATCGTATCTGAACCATAATCATTTATGCTCTATAGAATATTAGTTTTAAATTTTATAAGAGCTTTCCTGATGTGTGAAGGATATAAGGTTTATAGTCTAGTGCAGAAACAGACATTTAAATGATGTACAAATTTTTTTTTAAATTTAAACTGCATTTCACTGCCTTTCTTTCTAATTAGAATACTCCAACCTTTAAATATGATAGAAATTGTTTCATTAGGCAATCACTTGTAACTCCTTATTCCTACAGGGTCTAATTTTTGAAAAACTGGGAAGTCATTACACAAATTTAAGCATCGCCGTCTCTGAAAAGAGAATAAGGAATGAGAAGTGTTGAAATGTGCAGAAGCACTTGACTGAATAAAGTTATTTTGCTATGATAGTATAAGATATATTAAAATGATAAAGACTCATCATCTAGCGACAACCTTTATAAGAAAACTCACAGTGGTATTTGTCCTTTCAAATCAAATTCCTTTTCCTTAGCTGTAGACAAGGACACTGTGCTATGTGTTAATGCAGTGAATTGTGTGTGTGTGTGTGTGTGTGTGTGTGTGTGTGTGTGTGTGTGTGTGTGTGTGTGTGTGTGTGTGTGTGTGTGTGTGTGTGTGTGTGTGTGTGTGTGTGTGTGTGTGTGTGTGTGTGTGTGTGTGTGTGTGTGTGTGTGTATAAGTTGTATAGCAATACTAAACCCATTACTGCCTTACCTAATTGCCATCATTCTCCTTTGGTTTTACTACTGTATTGGTTAAAGCTGTTCCTATGAGCACCTACTCAAGAGTAGAACAATAGCTTGCTTAGGACAGAGAGTAAACACTGCTTCTTTCCAACTGTGTGGCTCAAAAAGGTTATATCTCAATAATAAGGGAAATTATCTCCTGAGGTTGGCACAGAGTGAAGTTAATTACTCCCAGTTGCTACAATAATGCTTCATGCACAATAAGCAGTCAGCGTTTATTAATTTAAATTGAAGCATCAATTCTCATAATAAAATTATTTTCCAGATATTAGAAATATATAGAGGAACAGCATTAATTATTTCAAACAGTAGGAATGTATCAAGAAATGAATCTAAAAGGGATCATGGAGTTAAACCTTTTTTTACTCATCTCTTCAATCAAGTATTATTGAGGATCTGGTCTGTTCTAGGGGAGATGGTAGACCTTGACACACACACAGATCAATTTGCCAGTGGCAACAAAGTTGATCATCTAAAAAGAGAAACATTCCATTAAAACTTGTCTCTTTTCCTTTTATTCATACATACAAGCACATCTTAAAACATTTTATGCCAGGCAGTGGTGGCACGCACATTCTTTTAATCCCAGCACTTAGGAGGCAGAGGCAGGCAGGTTTCTGAGTTCGAGGCCAGACTGGTCTACAGAGTGAATTCCAGGACATCCAGGGATATACAGAAAAATCCTGTCTCAAAAAACAAAACAAAAACAAACAAACAAACACACACACACAAGATCCATTTTATTAGTGCCTATGAATTATGCAAAATAATTTCATTTTGACATATTTTATATACTTACCAAACATACTTGCTCATAATCATTTTATACATATTGCTATCTGTCTTCCCCACTAATAACAAAGCACATTTTGAAAACAAGATTATAAAAGGACAGTAAAGTACCAATGCTATTTTTTAAATTAATTGAGTATATAAATACTCTATTTACATGTATGCCTGTATGACGAAAGTGAGCATCAGATCCCACTATAGATGGTTATAAGCCACCATGGAGTTGCTTGGAACTCAGTATCTGGACTAGCACCAAGTGGTCTAAACTGCTGAGTTATCTCTCCAGCCTGTGTCGATGCTTTTTGTGACCTCTGAGATGGGTAGTAGTAATCCTGTGTTCTTATTCTTCTCTATAGGTCCTCACTTTCTCATCCCTATGATTTACAATTGTTGAATTGTGACTTCAAACTCTTGTGTAAGAAAATTCTTTACTGAGTAATTTATTTTATTTAAAGAAAGGGTATATTTATTTATTTATTTATTTATTCATTCATTCATTCATTCATTTTTGATGTGTATGAGTGTTCTGCCTGTATATAAATATGTACACTACATGTATCCCTAGTGCCTTTGGGGTCCAGAAGAAATTATTGGATTCCCCTGGAGTTGGAGTTAAAGATGACTGTAGGCTACTACATTGATTAATGCACCAAGGAACTATGTCACAAAGCAGAGGCAGAACTAATTGTGCTGTTCTCTAGTTCACTGGACTAACCACTCATCTTTCTAACTTCTGCATTTCTGATATATTCCTCTCTGGTGGGTCATTTTATCAACATCTAACTGTTGGCATTTTCTTTCCAGGAATTCAAATTTCAAATAGCTTTATTGCATAGGAATAAGGAAGCATATGCTTCATAAATAACGCTAATAATGATTTATTCATTAACTTCATTCATGTAAATCTACATCAAACTACCTCATGTATCTCATAAATTTGTGACATGAAATTGTCAACTAAGTACAATTGAATGAAAATCATATATTTAAAGCACATAGTTTTGAATGTTTCTATGATTTGTTTATTTATGCATGTATTTATTTACTTACTACAGTGTTAGGATTGAATCTAGACCCTCAGTAATGCTATGCAAGTTCTCTGCCATTCACTGTGCTATAACTCCCTGACATAAAAATTGCTCTAAGGTCTACATTTCTTTGCCTACTTCCCCATGTTTCCTGGATCCATTACACCCAATCACATTCAAGGGGTCACTTTATTTCTACTTTAAAGTGACCTTGCATTGCCAAATACAGGCAGATGTGCATATACTTATCCTACCACTTTTCTGAAACTTCTCTTCTTGTGTCTACAAATAGCTTTCACATTGCTGAATCCCAGTGATCTGATTTTGTATTATCATATTTTGTACTTGTCATATCAGAAATGACACATCTGGCCATTCAGCTTCCTTGAAACATTTTATCCACCATCTTTATTCTTCTGCTCTCGAGACAACCTTCTCTACTTTATCTTCTGGTGACATATCAGTATCTTGATTTGCGGTTTCATTGCAAAGTCTTCAGTTCCAGAACCCATTACACAATGCAGTCGCCATAGTTTATTACTTAATATTTGGATTTTGGTCTCCTGTATGTACTCTGTAACTTCAACACTCTGTCAATTCATGCTGTAATTCCACCTATCCATTAAGACTCTAAAACATAGGTCTGTAGCATAAAGGTATGCTCCTCCCATAGAACTGTACTTCCAGCAACAGACTAAATACACATCACAGAGTCTTTATTGTAGACCAAATTTCTGACATCCTGTCAAAATTTTCTTTCTCAGAGTGAAGTCAACAACAATTTCTAGTGAAAGACCCCCGGAGGGAGACCCTCACTCAGTCTCGGGGTTGTCGCGCACCCAGAAGGACACTGAGACCAGACTTGCTGCAATTACACGAGCAAGTTTTATTGTAAGTAAGACGCAAGACTGGACAAGAGCTCAGGCCAGGATGCTGGGGTCGAAACTCATACACCACAAAGGGAGTAGATGAGTTTTGTGGCCCCAACCTGAAATTTTACAGAGCTTATAAAGGCAGAAACCACAAACCAGGGGGAGGGAGGGGGAGGAAACAGGGGAAATTCCAAACCATAAATGTGCTTAACAGTTGAGTCATGTGTTATGGTAAGTAACCTCCTAGGGCATTGAGACATTCCACAGAGGTTGCTGTGATATTCAGAGGGCGTGGGAACATTCTATGGTGGTTCCAGGAAAGGAAAGGTATTTTTTAAGTTCCTGGAATAGTCACTCAGCCTGAGGGTGCAAAGTTTATGTTCTCACAAACAGCTAAAGATTTCTTTACTCTATAGGAGCACAATTGATTCCATTTTAACTTTCTTAGCCTAGTCTATGGGAGCCTAGCTAAAAATTTTTACTCTACACTAGTTGTTCAGCCTTCCCAAATTTGAATTTTACTTTGACTGCACTCTTAATTTTTTTTCTTTTTTGCTACATCCACTCCAGTAGTGACCTGCCTGACATGCCGGAAAGTCTGGGCGTGGTCCCGAGGCAAAAAGTTCATAGAAACTTAGTCACCTGGAATTGTGGCATCCTGTATAAAGAATGCTCCAACGTCCTTGCTTTAGTTGGTAAACAGATCTGTGTGCTTCCTTTCAGTATTGTTTTGTTAATACCTAAGCAAGATCAAGTTTTGCTTCCTGGCCTTCATCAATGCCCTTGGTAGTCCTTGAGCCAAGCCTGGGCTTGGAATTCAGAAAGAATGTCACCTATTCAGTGACATTCAGACTTGCCTTTACTATTGTAAAAGAGATAGTGAAATAAATCAGGCATTACTATCTACTACATAGAGTTAGAAACCTCAGGGCAAGTTACATATGGCAGACTACATTACTTATTAGTAGAAAGTCCCTCCACACAATTCACATAGAACAAAAGCCAAGTCACTCCCATATACAAGAATTTACAATGGTTTAGGAAGTAGATTGGGCTGTGGTTTTAGAGTATTGCATTATTCATGAGGTTAGCTGGAGTGGAACTCCTTAATTAGAACCATGACTTGGGTGTGAATGCCCTTGCCCTGGGAGTGTTAAGACCTCACACCTGGCTTCTAATACTATAGCTGACCTTAGATAGAGCTGACTTTGTCTCAGTTGTTATTGCCCAGTTCCTACCAGTCTTTGAGTTTATATTTCCTCTGCTTTGTGTAAGAGTCATTAAGCATTGGTGATCACATTGTACCTTGCCAATGTGCTACCTAACTCCTCTATTTTCTTCTGTATAAAAAGTCTGATGCTCAATTTGACAAATTACACTCAGATCCATACTCCCTTGTGTGTGTCAGCTTGTCACCTTGTCCACTTTGCTGCAGAGAACTCGACCCACGCAGAAAAGGGGCTCAGAGGGTCTGTGGCACTTTTTTTCTTAGATATTTTCTTCATTTACATTTCAAATAATTTGTTTGAGTTAATTTTATATTTAGCTGTACTGAAGCAGTTTATCAGGTTTAGGAGTTCTCTGGTGGAATTTTTTGGGGTCACTTAAATATACTATCATTTCATCTACAATAGTGATATTTTGACTTATTCCTTTCCAATTTGTATCCCCTTGATCTCTTTTTGTTGTTGAATTGCTCTGGCTAGAACTTCAAGTACTATATTCAATAGGTAGGGGAAAAGTGGACAGCCTTGTCTAGTCCCTGATTTTAGTGGAATTGCTTCAAGTTTCTCTCAATTTAGTTTGATGTTGGCTACTTGTTTGCTGTAGATTGCTTTTATTATGTTGAGGTATGGTGTGGGGCGCAGGTGCAGCCACATGGGCCAATGATGGCACCTGGCTTTATGCCAAGCCCCGTGACCTTGCTTGTTTATCCCAGTCTCAGTCATGTGTAGTAAAAGCAGCACATGTAACTCATTGGAGAGATTAGTGCAACATCTCGAGGTACCATTCTATCAGCCAATCCTGCATGCTGTCTGGGATATGTGTGTTTATATTTGGGTGTTGTAAGGTGGCATGAGTGAATGGGAGTATAAATTGAGGGCAGCCCCAGATGAGAGACAGACCTGCCAGTGACCAGAGGAGACAGACCAGCCAGGAGCCAGAGATCAGAGACCAGCGTAGCAGTGTTAGGCCAGAGAGCAGCAGATGAGGAGAGCAGCACCAGTGTTAGCCAGCCAGCATAGAAGAGAGCAGAGTGAGTGAATGAACAGCTGCTGTGATACCTGAGAGGGAGAGAAGCAGAATAAAGTAGAGAGCAAAGCCAAGCTGCGGAACCCACCCTGCAGCTTCCCACCATCTCTTCTGGTCAGTATGGGTCTTGAATTCCTGATCTTTCCAAAACTTTTATCATGAATGGGTGTTGGATTTTGTCAAATGCTTTCTCAGCATCTAACAAGATGATCATGTGTTTTTTGTCTTTGAGTTTGTTTATATAATGGATTACGTTGATGGATTTCCATATATTAAACCATCCCTGCATCCCTGGGATGAAGCCTACTTGATCATGATAGATGATCATTTTGATGTGCTCTTGGATTCAGTTTGCGAGAATTTTATTGAGTATTTTTGCATCAATATTCATAAGGAAAATTCGTCTGAAGTTCTCTTTCTTTGTTGGATCTTTGTATGGTTTAGGTATCAGAGTAATTGTGGCTTCATAGAAGGAATTGGGTAGAGTACCTTCTGTTTCTGTTTTGTGGAATAGTTTGAGGAGAATTGGAATTAGGTCTTCTTTGAAGGTCTGATAGAACTCTGGGCTAAACCTATCTGGTCCTGGGCTTTTTTTGATTGGGAGATTATTAATGACTGCTTCTATTTCTTTAGGAGATATGGGATATGTTTAGATCATTAATTTGATCCTGATTTAACTTTGGTACCTGGTATCTGTCTAGGAAGTTGTCCATTTCATCCAGGTTTTCCAGTTTTGTTGAGTATAGCCTTTTGTAGTAGGATCTGATGATGCTTTGCATTTCCTCAGGATCTGTTGTTGTGTCTCCCTTTTCATTTCTCATTTTGTTAATTAGGATACTGTGCCTCTGGCTAAGTCTGCACTCTTTCTTATTCCAGAATCCAGTAACGTATGCTATTGGATCCAGTTTAAAAGGTCCTGCCTGAATTTTAATTCCTAACATTAATGTTGCTACCACCTCAGTACAAGCCATAATCAATCACTCTCCTTACCACCTCTGCAGCTGTTGGCCTTCTTTCTTTCTTTCTTTTTACCTTTATCTTCTTTAATTCTGCCCTTTACTTATTTTCTATCCTAATAGAGTTGCCATTTTGATAGTTTTATCATATCCATAATATTACATAGGATCTCAATCTCAAATTCTCTACAGCTTTCTGAAGTAGACAGAAATACATACAGCCCACAGTACCATTCAATGACAAATAATGCCATCAAAATATTGGTGTGTTCTGTGCAGATTGCTTACAACGTTTACTCCCTTTGTATTTGATACAGCCTCAAAAGCTACCTCACTTGAAATGATGATCTATGGCTAATGAAAGCAGAGCAAGTATTTGAAGAGGTTGTTAATCTTACCTGATTTGGGGTATTTCTGAAAAACAACTTTTTTTTTCCCAAGAACCTCATTAGGTTAGTTAAAGTCTTCTGGCTCTGCATCACAATCACTTAATTACTCAGCACTACAATACCTGGCACAATTGCCCTGTCTAACCTCACCAGTTCTAACATTTCTCCATAGTCTGTAATCTGTAGATTTGGTTCTATTCCATATAGTCCATAAAAGCAAGATCTTTCCTTGGTTTACTTTTTTATTGTCATAATTCCTGTGCTTAGAAAATCATTATCATTTAAAAATATAAAAACGAGTTAAATAATTATCTAGTGTATTCATTTATCTAATGTATTAGTATACATTAGATATACCCAATGACAATGTTAACTATCATTCAAAATAAATTACTTCAAGTTCAGTGTTTGGGAACTAGCCATTGTTAGAATCCAGACCAGACTGCTGCAAGTATCATGGCTTCAACACTGCATTCTCCTTACAGTCCCTTCCATGCAGTTTGTCTGTGGTGCTGGGGCCTGGGTTTTCTTTAGAGCCCTGGCAATGGTTTTCTATCTATCTTTCTGCTCATGGCAGGAGAACTCTTCTGACTTATTACCACAGAAAGGCATCCCTCTTCAGTATCCCCCTTCAATCTCAAACCTGAAACTTTTCTGCCTGATTATAAAAAAGGCTCAGGAACTATGTCATATCTGGTAACCAGTAACAGCAATTGTAAAGGTTAGTGGTAGCAGTGGATTATCCCAAAGTGACACTGCTCGATGACGAGAACGCTTAGATTACAATTTAAGTAACCAATTACCAAAATCGCATATATATTCAGCATGAAGACACATATAGCAATAACCCAAATAAATAAACTGAAAGTACATACTGCTACTAACCGTTTATTATCTTGCAGATACCAGTGTCTTAAATGATATTCAACTGAATTGGGAAGTAAAATGTCTTTCACTCAGGATACTAGACCAGGAATTCATGCAGGTCCATATGTGAAGTCTCTTAGAGAATGATATGCTCTTACACGTTGTTCTTTTATTAGTTCATTAAAATATAGTGCTGGAAAATTGAAAAGAAAGGAAGGAAAGAAGGAAGGAAGGAAGGAAGGAAGGAAGGAAGGAAGGAAGGAAGGAAGGAAGGAAGGGAAAAGAAAAGAAAAAAAAGAAAGAAAAGAAAGGAAAGGAAAGGAAAGGAAAGGAAAGGAAAGGAAAGGAAAGGAAAGGAAAGGAAAGGAAAGGAAAGGAAAAAAAAAAAAAGAAACCTGAGCAGACACTGCTGGCTAAATTAACCATTGTCATTTGCAACATGGTCATCAATAATTTCCACTAAGCAGTGATGTTGGGGTCCACTGTCTGCAGTAAACCCCAACATAGCAGACTGGGTTCTCTGCCGATGGTCCGGGGCTGAAACAAAACGCTAGGGTAGGGGGAGAAAAGATGGACGCTAGGACAACATGGCTGCTCAAAGCCTCTGGTTTATTCAAGGGATTTCTCTTGGGGAAAAAGGGGGAAGGCCCCACACCCCAGTCGGTTCTGTGCAGGCATCTGGAGTTTGGCGGGGAAACCTGAAGCATTGTGGGATAGCTGGTGAGCTAGGCGGAGCCAGGGTCCAGGAAGAAACACAGGAGCAGGCTGAGCACCAATCTAGCTCAGGTGCTAATTATCAAAACAAAGGATGCCACCCATAGCCCGTCTTAGCATCATCCTTGCTGATGGGGGAGGGGACGTTACACAGTGATATCTATTTTGCTAAACTATAGTAATGCCAAATTTGATTATTTCAAGTAATTTTATATGTGACAGACACTTTGCACTCACCTCTTCATGCAATGCTTATCTCTACAGAGCTCAGCCTGCCATCAGTGCCTTTAGCAGAGACATTATGATGACCTGGAGGCTGGGGCTGTTCTCCCTGGTGTCCTTTTCCTCATTTAAGTTACATACCTCCAGTCACCTAAGAAAGTAAAGATAGAGGCCACAGCTCCTCAGGAGGCCCTAGCGTGGAACTCTCACATACCGTGTGTATTTTAGTAAAAGCAAGTCATGAAACATTCCAGGTCCAAGAAAGGGATAATACATTGAATCCTTTCAGTAGAAGAATCAGAAGAACTTACATCCTCTTTAAATCAGCCATTGATCTCTATAATAAAGTCAGGTCCCCTTTAAACACTATCAAATAGTATAGCAATTAAAAAGTAGAAAGGAACTGTGTCATACAGTCTCCCACCACTAATTAGCATTTGATGTCATTATTATGGTTTTCTTCTTTTATGAAACTATAATTCCTAGAACCTAAAATTAATCATTTTGAAGTGTACAGTTCAGTGACTTTTAACAGAAGGGTTGTGCAAACCACTACCATTTTTTAATTTCAGGATTTTTTTTAACCAAATAAAATTGGAAAATGGAGTGAAAAGACACTAAGAATCATAGGATCATAGACTTTTCTAGGAGACTCCTGTAACAAAAAAATCTGTACCCAACAATTCCCATCAATCAGACCACTCAAACATTAGCTGAACAGTTATGCCAAAGCACATGAGGAAAAGCCCATGAGGCCTTAACCCTACACAAAGAACTATAGGCGATTGAATAAAGCTGTGAGCAGGAGAGGTTGCCCACTGGAGGGAAGAATACAACAATTCGTTCTCCAGAGACAAACACTCAGCCCTGAAAACATGTATACACACATTATATGGACATAACAAGTTATATTTGGGAATGTATATGTATGAACAAATACATATATACCAGCAACAATAATTGATAAAAAGAGAGCCAATCAATTTGAAGGAGAATATGGAGGGGTATATGGGAGAGTTCCAAGGGAGTTGCTTGCCCCAAGTCAAAAATAAGGCTTTGAATTCTTAGGAATCAAAGTCCAGTTTATTTGAATCTGGATCAACTAAACCTCGTCCCTACTCTTTTTTGACAGTGATTTCAACAAAAATCTCTAAATTGTTTCTACAATCTAAATCATTTTTATGAAACAAAGAAAACAAGGCTGATTCTGCATTCCTTGGAATCCTTATTAACAATATATATATTTACCTTGTCAGAAAAAAATGAGCTCTGTGGAAATGTTGCATTATTACTCCTGTCTAATTAATATATAAAATATTGAATTATGAATGTGCATGTGGGCATACACACATAAATACACACACATAAAAATTGTGCCCATATACATGAGATAGATTATTAAAACCTTGCATATAGATTCTTAAAAGGAGTTAATTTTATCATCACTGAAATCTCCTTCAATCTTTCATTCTTGAACTCCATCTGCAACAGGAATGTTAATGACTGCCTTATGGACAAGGTTAATTTATCTTCAGTGGCACAAAAGTAACATAAAGTTGTAGATCAGCAGTAACTCCTTAAAATGCCACCTGGTTATAGAGTATTTTGACACAGTACAACCTTGTGTGTGCCACATCTGAAACTAAAAGTGTATCTTGTCAGTTGTTTTATTAGGAAATGTCTATGTAGCATGTCAGTCTAGGCCTGGAAAACTGTCACTTCACAAGAATGAAAATGTTTAAGATAATGGTGGCACAATATGTGTTGAAAGAAGTTAAGATGTATTACCCAAGCAGCTAATAGTGCAGAAATTCTTGAAACCAAGCATTCTCCTTCATCCATCTTCTACGTGATTAGTTTACAATGGATTCACTTGCTATTCACCTCCATTCCATTAGGCAACCAAATTACATGCCAAGCTAGCTTTATAAATAGAACCCTGAGTAGGTGGGCCATGGCCAAAGGAAAACAGGGAATCAATTTATTTATCTAATCTCATCTTTTAGAAATGAATTTGTATTTTCTATTTAAATATATAAAAACTGTCAGGGCTATGGAGACAATAAGAAGAAAGGTCACAATCATTCAAAATTACTTAGGAAAGCACAATACTTTAAGTATTTTGTGTCTATAATAAGACATAAATCTATACCAGACATGATGAAAATTCCATTATAGCTATTGAGGCAATAGAATCACTAATTTATTGACAAGACTATTTTATATCTAACGGTCAGATCAAATTTGATCTACACACAAATCTTACATGAAGTAGCATTTTATTTAATCATAGGTGATGAGTGGCTAAGTAGTTAATAAGATGAAGAAGAGAATACAATCCTGTGTGGCAGCTGCTTAAGAAAAATAAAAAGCAAAGCAAAACAAACAAACAAACAAACAAAAGACACATCTGAAGCTTCCTGCCCTATTCTTCTCATGACTGCTTATAAATTTGTTTCCAATACTACAAAGACGATCTTCTTGCATTTCAATAGAGATCAGCTACCTAATTTGAAAATGGAAATGAGAACCTCTGATCAAGAAAATCAAACACACTCAACCTGATAGAAAAGAAAATGGGAAATAACCTTGAATACACTGTCACAGAAGACAACTTTCTTAAAAGAATAAAGATAGGACAGGAACTAAGATAAAAAATTAACAAATAGCATCTCATGAAACTGAAAGGCTTCTGTAGGGCAAAGGTACCATCAACAGGACAAAATGGAAGCCTAGAGAATGAGTAAAGATTTTATCAAGTATACATCTGATAAAGAACTAATTTCTAAAACATATAAAGAACTCAAGAGCATATATATATATATATATATATATATATATATATATATATATAAAATTATAACATACATATTGTAATTTTATTTAATTGTTTTATTAAAGTTGTCTTCTGTGAAAGTGCATTCAAGGTTATTCCCCATTTTCTTTTCTATCAGGTTGAGTGTGTTTGGATTTTCTTGATCAGAGGTTCCCATTTTCATTTTCAGATTAGGTAGCTAATCTCTATTGAAATGCGAGAAGATTGTCTTTAATATATTTATATAGTTTTATATAATAAAACTAGTGGTAGTACAAACTTGTACAGCCACTAAGGAAATCAATATGGCAGTACTCTTGGGCATATACCCAAAGGATGCTCTATTTTACCACAAAGACACTTGCTCAACCATGTTCATTGGTGCTTTATTCATAATAGTCAGAACTAGAAACAACCTAGATGTCTTTTAACCAAACAATGGGTAAAGAGGTATGGTACATTTACAGAATGGAGTATTACTGAATTGTCAGAACCAATAATATTATGAAAATTTGTGGCAAATGTATGCAACTAGAAAAAAAAATCATCCAGAGTGAGGTAATCCAGACCCAGAAAAAACAAATATGGTATATATTCATTTATAAATGTATATTAGCTATTAAGTAAATAATAAGTTACAATATGTAGACCCAGAGACATTGCTCTAAAGAATTGCTCTAAAGGGGACACATGGATCTCCATGGGAAAGTGAAAAGGAATAGATTGGGGATGGGGGCGTGAACTAGGCTCAGATGGGAACAGGAGCAGGAGTAATCAGGCATATGGGATAAGGGATGGAGGGAGAGACTACAGGCAGAGAAAGCTGAAATTGGGTAGGGGGCATTTGTGGGGTTGAGTAAAAGCCTGCTGTAATAAAAACTTCCTGGAATCTGTGAGGATGACCCTAGTGGGGGACTCTTAATAGTGAGGACAAGGAGTCTGAACAGGAGTCTGAACCATCTTTTGTAGTCAGGCAAGTCTTCCAGTAGTGGGCCAAAGTTGCATGGGACTGAGGGTACCCCATGTAAATCCCCAAAAAAACCAGGCTGATGCTGGAACAATTGATTGCTTTCCACAACACATAGCAATGGGCCCCATTGCCAAGGGCAACATCCGTACAGCTCATTGAACTTAAAGCGGACAAACTGGTGCCTACATGCAGCCTTCACCATTATGTTCTAGTCTCTTTGGTACTCTGTAGGTTATAGAAAGAGAAACCTGGACATCAACCCAATCTCAGAACCTTTGACCTATAATCTGTCCTATCTGCAAGATATGCTGGAGCAATGATGGTACAGAACTTGTGGGGATGGCTAAGTGTCTGGTTAACCTGAGACCCATGATCAAAGATGGAGCACATGCTCAACATCGCTAGTATAGAAACTGTCTATCCCAGAGGGCTATGGTAGAAGCAAACACAACTGGAGGAGGAGGAGGAGGAGGAGGAGGAGGAGGAGGAGGAGGAGGAGGAGGAAGAGAAGAAGAAGAAGAAGAAGAAGAAGAAGAAGAAGAAGAAGAAGAAGAAGAAGAAGAAGAAGAAGAAGAAGAAGAAACTGTAATGATATTCTGCCGCCCATAGATCATTCATTACCTTGACCCATCATCAACATAGAGGCTTCCTCTAGCAGCTGATAGGAGTGAGCACAGAAACCCATAGCCAGGCATGTTATGGAGTGTGTCTGAATTGGAGGTCTCCATCAGGTTCCTCTCCTTGGAGAGTGAGGAACCACACAGAAGATGGGGAGAAAAGATGGTAGGATGCAGAGGGAATGGAGGATATCAAAAGAATATGGCCCACCGAATCAAATAAGCAGGGCTCAGATGGACTCACAGAGACCAAAATAACAAGCATGGGCCTGCAAGGGTCTGTACCAGGTGTTCTGATTATAGGTTATGGCTGTTAGCTTTGTCTTCTAGTGGGAGTCCTAATGGTGGGATTGGAGGTGTCTCTGACTCTTTGGCTGCTATTTGTACTCTTTTCCTCCTATTGGGCTGCCTCATCCATCCTTGGTATGAGGATGTTTGCCTTGTCTTATCATATTTTGTTTTGTCCTGTTTGGCTGTTTTCTTTTCAGAAAGACCTTGTCCTTTCTGAAGGGAAACAGATAGGAGATGGGAGGTAAGGAGGAATTGAGGTAGGGGGGTTGGAGGGAGGAGAAACTCTGGGTGAGATGCATTGTATGAAAAAAAATTTATTTTAAATAAAATATTTTTCAATAAAAAGAAAAGAAAGAAATTAAGATATTTTATCTTTTATTCCTTGAGTGTGGCAGAATCTGGGCACAATAGACCCATACAAGGCAAATGCAGGGCATTTGGAAGGAGATAAAGAATATATTCAAACATAATGAGACTCATGCGAGGGAAGCACAAACCTAATGGCTTCGGGAGGCCCTGGCCAGGCCACAGTTCACATGTGCTGACACCTGATTTCCATGAGCTGCTGCTGGCATGTCCTGCCTCCACTCAAGGTGAAGCTGAGCAGAGCTAGGTATGTCATTTTATAAAGGGTAGTGGCAGTGAGTCCTCAGGGCTAATTCTATTAGCCCTGGCCTAATAGCATTATGGGATCCTATCTAAATTTACCAATCATCTTAGCTAATTTTGTTCATTTGGATAGTTTAAATGAGCTTGTAAGGTAAAAATGAAAGGGATTTGCGTTATGGATATTAGAGGGGGGAAATATACTGAATGGTCACATACCCAAGATTTTTGTTTGGTTGGGTTTTTGGGGGGTATGTGTGTTTGTTTGTTTGTTTGTTTGTTTGTTTTGGGGGTTGTTTTGTTTGTGTTATTTCTTTTTAAAATAAATTAATCCCATTCTTCCTCCCCCCTGTCTCCAAGAGGATGCTCCCACACCACCAGGCCTACCGCCTCCCTGGGGCCTGAGATCTCTTGAGAATTAAGGCACATCTCCCATTGAGGCCAGACCAGACAGTCCTCTGCTATATATGTATCAGGGGCCTCAGACCAGCTCCCTGGGGTCTAGATTAGTTGAGACTGCTGGTCTTTGTATGGGGTCACTCCCCATTCTGCTTATTCCATCATCTTCTAATTAGACCATAGGGTCTCTGATTTTAGTCCAATGATTGGGTATAAATATCTTCTTCTGTCTCATTCAGTTACTGGTTGTGCCTCTTAGAGGACAGCCATGCTAGGCTCCTGTCTGTAAGCACATCATAGGATATGTAATAGTGTCAGACCTTGGTGTCTCCCCATGAGGTAAATCTCCAGTTGGGCCAGTTACTGGACCACCTTTCCCTAAGTGTCTTCCTTTTTGTCCCTACAGTTCTATTAGACAAGAACACTTCTGGTTCAGAAATTTTGACTGTGTGTTGGTAACATCCCTCCTCTTGAGGCTCTGTCTATCTACTGGAGGTGGACTCTTCAAATTCCCTCTCCCTACTGTTGGATATGTCATTAAGGTCCCTCCCATTGAGTCCAGAGAGTTTCTCATCTCCCAGGTCACTGGTACTTTCTACAGGGTCTCCCCACTTCCCATGTTCTGAGACAGTATATTTTCATTCATTCTGCTGACCCTCTAGGCTTCTCTCCTGTCTCACTCCCCACCCCCACCTTATCATATTCCCCTTTTCTCCCTTCCTCTGCCTCTTGTGATTATTTTCTTCCTCCTACTATGTGAGATTGAAGCATCCTCACTGAGCCTTTCTGCTTGTTAAAGTTCTTAAGTTCTGTGAGTTGTATTATGGGTATACTTTACTTTTTAGCTAATATTCACTTAGTGAGTACATACCAGGTATGTCCATTTGGATCTGGGTTACCTCACTCAGGATGATACTTTCTAGATCCATCCATTTGCTTACAAAGTTCATAAAGTCATTGTTTTGAATAGTTGAGTAGTATTTCATTGTGTAAATATACTACACTTTTCATATCCATTCTTCCATTGTAGGACATTTGGATTGTTTCCAGCTTGTGGCTTTTACAAATAAGGCTGCTATGAACATTGTGGAGCACATTCTTTTATATATATATGATAAACAGGCTGAGAAAGATATGGGGGAAACAACACCCTTCACAATAGCCACAAATGGTATAAAATATCTTAGTGAAACGCTTTCCAAGCAAGTGAAATATCTGTACAATAAGAACTTCAAATTCCTGAAGAAAGAAATTGAAGAATACCTCAGAAGGTGGAGAGATCTCGTGTATTCATGGAATGGAAGGATTTACATAGTAAAGATAACCATCCTACTAAAAGAAATCTATAGATTTAAGGCAATCCCTATCAAGATTCCAAAACAGTTCTTCATAGACATGGAGAGAGCAATGCTCAATTTTGTATGGAAAAACAAACAAACAAACAAACAAACAAACAAAAAACCCAAGGTAGTGAAAACAATTCTTAACAATAAAAGAACTTCTCGGTCAATCACCATCCCTGGCCTCAAGATGTACTACAGAGCAATAGTGATTAAAAACTGAATGGTATTGGTACAGAGACAGACAGATCAATCAATGGAATAAAATTAAAGACTCAGAAGTAAGCCCACACCCTTATAGACACTTGAATTTTGACAAAGAAACCAGAAAGATACAATGGGGGAAAAAAGCATCTTCAATAAATGGTGCTGGTCTAATTGACAGTCTGTATGTAGGAAAATGAAAATAGATACATAGCCGGACATGGTGATGCATGCCTTTAATCCCAGGACTCGTGAGGCAGAGGCAGGCAGATTTCTGAGTTCGAGGCCAGCCTGGTCTACAAAGTGAGTTCCAGGACAGCCAGTGCTATACAGAGAAACCCTGTCTCAACCCCCTCCCAAAAGAAAATAGATCCATATTTATCACTTTGCACAAAGTTCAATTCTAAGTAGATTAAGAACTTCAACATAAAACCAGATACACTGAATCTAATAGGAGAGAAAGTGGGAAAGAGCCTTGAACTTATTGGCACAGAGGGAAATTTCCTAAACAGAACTCCAATGACTCAGGTTCCAAGACCAACAATTGATAAATGGGACATTATGAAACTGAAAAGCTTCTATAAGGCAAAAGACAGTTGATAGGACAAATCGGCAACATACAGAATGGGAAATAAAATCTTCCCCATATCTGATAGAGGGCTAATATCCAAAATTCATAAAGAACTCAAGAAGCTAACCTCCAAAACACAAATAACCCAATTTAAAAATGGGGTACAGAGCTAAACAGAGAATTGATAATAGAGGAAAATTGAATGGCCTAGAAGCACTTAAAGAAGTGTTCGACATCCTTAGTAATTAGGCAAATAAAAATCACAAAATGACCCTGAGATTCCACCTTACACCAATCAGAATGGCTAAGATCAAAAACTCAGGTGACAGCACATGTTGACAAGCATGTGAAGAAGAGGAATACTCCTCCATTGCTGGATGGATTTCAAACTGGTACAACCACTCTGGAAATCTATCTGGTCTTAGAAAGTTAGATATAGATCTACCTGACAACCCAGATATACCACTCTTGGGCATGTGATGCCCCATATGATGGCCCATGTACCTAAGTTTTTAAAAGTTAAAGCAGCAATCATTATATAGAATATTTGCTTTATTGCCACCAGAGAATTAGGTTAAAGCCAGGAACCTGGTAGTCCTGACAATTTATAGGCTTAGCCACTTTTCTTCAATTAGGTACCTCAATCTACAAATTTTTCCAAAAACCTCACAGAAGCAAATGAACAAAATAAGTGTAAATGAAAAAAAAAAAAAAAAGAATAAAGAAAACCAGGGAAATGAGATTTATTCACTGCAGCCACATTGGAAGGAATAATAAAAGATGTCCAGTAATAAGTCCCACACACATCTATCTTTAAGGTCTTAATGTATGTTTTAGGTTTAAAGCATGAACATGAATTTTGTATAATTAAGCAGTCCTGATTACACTGTGGCCACACCCATATTTTTCCATCATTTTCTTGGCCTCAGTATCTTCTGTAAGACTGGCTGACAAATTGAAATAACTCTGAAGTCTTTTCTCTGGCTGGTACCTGCCTTAATATCTTTCTTTTTCCCAGAATGATAGATATTCCTGGCAAACTCCAGTTCAGGATTACTGTTTCAATTGTCTGACAGCCAAAAGGAAGGACACAAGTTCTCTTTAGAATGCCTTCACTCCTGCCATATTATAAGATAACCAACATGGTAAGAATAGTTGTAAATATAATTCATTAGAGACTTTTAACTACTTATCAAGGGGACAAGATTAAAAAGTAACAGAAGAGATGACTACCAGAGTTATATTTCTCTGGATAGTGAGAATTTTAGAGAAGTTTTTAATAGTAATCAAAAGAGTTTCGATAGGTCAAGCATCCAATCTGTGTTTAGTGTTTGCCTTTTCAATTTTTACTTAAATCTCACTGTGTCAAAACTTCTTTAGATTTATGACCCACAATTCAAACATTTCAGTATGTATTTTTTCTGTCTTTCTCAGTACATTGTGCTCATGATCCATCATCAAGAAGAAAAAGATAAAATTCTGAATATTTATACAGCATACACTGAAGGACCCTGCTGCGAGCTATTAGCTCCATAGATGACGTATGCTCCCTGTTGGAAGCCTAAGAAATGGTAAGAGCTTGTATCCCTTTTTATAAAAAGCACATAAGAAGCACCTGTTTGCCAGCTTCATTACACTTCCCCTAATGAATGCCTCCAGGGAACAGAACTCAGGGAAAATTCTTCCCTTTTCTGCTATAAATAGAGAAAAGTATTTAAAAGTTCTCATTTAAATGTGAGTAGTGTTATCTGTAACAATTTTCAAGAATGTAATACCCCTCAAGAATATAAATGAGCTGTACGGTGTATGTTCTCCATAATGACTACAGTAGGAAGACGGTTTCTTACAATGTTTTGCTAATTTCGTCTCCTACCCAACCAAGGTGCCTTGGAGAGAGGAAACTCAGTTAAGTCACAACTTATTCTGAGAAACTCTTAAGCACTCTCCCTCCTTAACATAAACATACATTCATTCAAGGATGCAGACAATGTGTACAGTCTTTACTAAAGTACTCATTGGCCTGCAATACCATTTTAATGTGCATTCTGCCACTTTTAGGCAAGGGCAATATAATACTTTAAACTGATTTTCTGGTTCCCTTGTATGTTTTGGATCATGTACTAAAAACATAAAGTGTGCTTTGGTGGCATAAACAAAAGAGTTATTGTTCTCCATCATCTGTGTGATTGTCCTTAAACTCCACAGACACCCTATCTCAGTCTCTATTTCCCTGTTCAGCTCTTAAATGCTTTTGTAATAGTAGGCATTGCCCACTCTCTATTCAATACTCCTGAGCAATCTCATCTATAGACGAATTTTATAATAGCAGCTTTCAAACTGTGATTTGCAAGGTAATCAATTATGTGTGAAAAGAAAATTGCAGGTATTAAAGTTGTTTTAAAAAGAGCTCAGCTCTTTAATGTTTATTTAAAATGTGCATTATACACAGAATTATATAGGTATATAAATCAGTATAAATCTACATTAAATTGGCCAAGCTCAAATGCTATAGATGTGCATTTGGCTGAATATATACTTTATACTTTATAAAATACATATTATGTGAATTTATCTGTCGTGTGTGTGTGTGTGTGTGTGTGTGTGTGTGTGTGTGTGTGTGTGTATGTGTTTTCATTAGCTGTAGGGTAATTTTTACCAAATCTGTTTCTTCTGATAAAGAATCTTTGCTTCACCAAGTTTTAGTCAGACCACTGGACTTTGTCCTGGATCTATATGTATACTTTCTTGCCAAATTAAACTTTAGTAAGAACGCCCACTAAATTTGTTTAGCTGGAATTCCCATAATCCATACCTGATAGTCCTTGATGTCTGTAAGGGGAGGTGCTGATACCAAGATCTGGTTCCGTAATTGGTTCTTCATGTTGTCAGTAAAGAATGCCTAGAGCCAGTTGCTACACAGAAGGTACAGTTGGAACTTCTGGGTCACAGGAGGAAAAGGGAGAAGCAGGGAAAGAGGGGATTTCTGCCATGCTTTGGAATGAGAAGAAAAGAGCAGTCATGTAAGGCCTTGTGGTAGCCAGGACCAGAGATCTTTGGTAAGGGCTGATTGGAACAGGCCATTGAGTTTGGAGCAGAAGTAGCAGCAAAAAATGGTGGTTTGATAACGGCACACATTTCTAGAAAGGAGATTCTGCGACCATGACAAAAAAGAACTGAGAGGGGCCAGAGAGTGGTTGTAGCTCCTGGGAAAAGGAGGTAGCATGCATTTTAAAATTGCATGCAACAGACATCTAACTGGATTTTTCATCCTTAGCATCTTCCAAATAATATATGATCACATGGCCTATTGTGATTTAAAAAAGATAAAGATATAAGAATGTGTTCTATGGGGGTGTGGTGAGGTGTGGGGGAAGGGGGTGCTTCAGTGGGCCCATGCCAAGGCGTCCCTTCCCCCTGAGGGACCAGCCACACGGTGATGATGGTATACTATAGAATAGAGTTTATTCAGGGCATGGGGAGGGGAGTTAAGAGAAGCAGAGAAAGGGAGAGAGAGAGAGAGAGAGAGAGAGAGAGAGAGAGAGGCCATCCATGACCACATATAGAGAGGGGGAAGGGAATGGGGAGAGAGGGAGAGCAAGGGGGCAAGAGGAAAGAGATAGAGATGAGACTAAAAGATAGAGGAGGGGGCAAGCAGCCCCTTTTATAGTGGGCCAGGCCTACCTGGCTGTTGCCAGGTAACTGTGGGGGTGGTCCAGACAGAATACCAATGTGGCCTACAATCAACAAAAATCCTTTAATCCATTTTAGGCGTCAACTGTGAATACTGAGGGTTCTCTGAGCCATTGCTGGAGCTAACCACTGAGGGATCTCATTCATGGATACATTTTCAACCACCTGTAGGGAAGTGAGGTAGAAGTTGGAAACATGCCAGCTGGGCCTCACAATGACAGCTTAATGTGAAATCAAATGCCATGACCAAGGCAGCTTACAGAAAGAAGAGCTTCTTTGTGCTCAGGGTGCCTGTCAGATAGTGCATAATTATTTGAGGAGTGAGGAAGAACATGGTAGCAGTAAGCTAGAACAGGAAGATGAAAGATCACATTTGCACCAACAAGCAAGAAGTGAAGACTTTAAATGGAATAAAGCTATAATTCCTCAAGGCCTGTTCTAAGTGGTGTACTTCCTCAGTAAAGCTTTACTAATCCCCCAAACAAAACACCAATGAGGACCAAGTTTTCAAATACCTGAGCTTATAGGAGACAGTTTTCATGCAAATCACCGTGCATGTTTAATAATAAGAAAAAAAATTGAGAGAGAAAGCACAAAATATTTACACCGAGTCTACATAGATTTAGAAAATATTGAAGTCATGAGAATCAGGCCAGTTTGAGACAAGAGGTCAATCTATATGCAGGACCTATTGCTTTGGATTCGCTGGGGTAAACAGTCTGAAAATGTTTCAATAATGATTCAGCAATGTAAGAAAGTCTATTTTTAATTTGGCACAAATGTATTAACTGATTAACTTCCTTTTATATCTTCTCACTCTCTCCTCTAATCCTTGTAATTAAATTTAGGATAGTTCAGGGCTTTTCTTTAATGAGTTTATTTAATTTTCTGTGGGTGTTGTTCCCACCTATTAATTGGTCTGTGGAAGTTAGAAGTCTATTTTGGGTGTGTTTGTCTAGCCTGGATTAGGTTCTGCTTTACTTTTGAGACAAAGTCTCTTCACAAAATCTAAAGTTCATTTTGTCTATATGGACAGGATAGTACTAGGATTACAGGTACATTTTGCATTGTTTGGCTTTTACTACATGGCTGTAGTACTTCCATAATGAAAGCACTATTGCCCAGCTCATGAATTTTTACCAACTTTGCATTTCCTCACCATAGGAATGGCTTATTTGTCAATTTACCCAGAGTCCTTCACTTATTCTTTATACTTCCTCTTTACAACCTCTGTTCACTGGACGCAGCTCTGCTCTTTGTTATGACCTTGGGGTTGCTCATGCTCGGTTTACAGTGTAGCCCAATTCTATACTGAGGTCTCCATGATTTATCTCTAGTTCTGAAAAGTTCTTAATCGCATGACTTCCCTACTCTTTTTTCCCTTGACATAGCTGTTCCTTCAACTCAGCACTAACACCAGCATTCACCAGCCATCCCAACTGATGGGATATGCTGGTCCCTCACAATTCTCTTACATTCACCCACTTACCAAAGATTCATCCTAAGAGCAACCCTCAAATCCTGTCTTTTCTGTCCATCCTGATAGGCAAAACACACCTTGGTCTCCTGCCCTGTGGTTGGACTAGCCTCAAGTAGGACTTCCCTTTGCCAGAGTGTTCTTTGGAAAACCCAAGTATGACCTGTAATTTTTCAATGAGTATCCAAGGCTTCCAAGACCCTATGAGTTTGTATCTGTATGTACTTGAAACCTGCGCAGTCTAACATCTCACTGCTAGTGAACTGCCTGCTACTCGCTGTATGCAGTGAATAATGCATGCTTATGTATATCCATGTATGAATTCTTCTCACTGTTCCCTACATTACAACCTAAATCCCACTTGTGTTTTGAATAAATTTCTTAAAATTTATATACAGTAAAACCTCATGCAGCAATTTCTAGCCATGTATAGTTACTCGTTGCAACTAAACACAAGTAACATTAATGCCTATGTTTATTTATACATTGTTTAAATATGTCTTTTGTGATTTATTTTTAATGTATTTTTATTAATTCTTTGAAATTTCCATACAATGTGTTTTGATTATATCCAGTCGCCATTACTCTCCCTAACTCTTCCCAGATCCACCCTTTACCCTTTCCATCGATTCTAACATCATGTAGTCTTTGTTACTAAGAATCTACAACGCCCATTTTATGTTAACTATGCACTGTTAGGATGAAGTCATCCACAGAAGAATGGTAGACCTAGCAGTTCTTTTCCTACATAAGAACTATAAGCAACTGAGGAAAGTTAGAAGTATGTTTTCACATGTGAAATGGTTATCCCTAAAAATATACATACAAGTAACATTGTACAGAATGATAGTTTATATTTATGAATATATGTGTATAAACATATACATATATGCATGCAATAACAATGAGTGAAAATAGGTCCTAAAGGAGACCAGAGAACACAGGGAGGTACATATGGGAAAGTTTGGAGAAGGGAAGGGAATAGATAATGTTGTAATTATATTTTAATCTAAAAAAAGAAGAAAACTGTCTCTCCTGTCAAAAGTCATCAACTCTTAGTAACTCCTCAGTTAGGTGTGGCAGCTCCCCCTCACTCCACACAAGAATGTTGAGTAGCTTTGTTTAGTATAGGTCTTGAGCCAGTAACTACAGCTACTTTGCTCATAAGTGCAGCAATCCTGTTATGTCCAGGGTATACTGTGTCCCTGCAGTCCTGCCTGACTTCTGGCTCTTACAATTTCCCCTTCCTACCCACTATTGTAATCTCTGAGTATTCAGTGAGGGAATGATTTAGATGTCCCTTATTTGGATAAGCACCCTCTGAAATTTTCTGTATTTGGATTAGTCATGTGTTTCTTTGCTAACCACCATCCTCTGCACAAAGAAACTTCTCTGATGAAGTCTGAAAGCTATAATAGTCTATGGATATAGAATTATGAATTTGGATATCTATCTGATATTATGTCCATCTGGCAGAGTATTAGTTGTATTAAATTTACTTCTGGGGCCTGTAAGCTCTCCAGCCCTGAGTTCCTTAACTGATTTATAGTACTAGACATGAGTTTCATACTCCGTGGTGGATCTTCAATCCAATCAGAAAGTGGTGGGTGACTACCATAGCATTCATGCCACTGTTGCACCTATGTAGTATAGGTATATCAGCATATCTTACCTGCTGGTCATTGTTGTAAATCATATGATTCATAATTAAGCAAGATTGTTGATCTCTTCTCCTTAAGATATTTATTCTCTCTCCCCACCAATGGTCTCTTTTTACTTTCTGTATTCTGTAAGAATAATAACCTATATAAAATGCCAACATATGGGAATCTAAAGATCCACATATGAATGAGATTAATTTTCTAATTTTAAGTATACTTATTGTTATCCTCTTTTCATGGTGTTATAATCATATATAATATCTTTGGGCTAAATATCTTTATCAGAGTATTCTGGTTATTTAAATTTGCATGTCTGTCTTCCCAGTAATATGCTAGTGCCTTATAGAAATCAGCATTTACTTTGCAATACAAAGACTACATCCATCTGTTATATTCTATATCTATATCAGTTGGATGAATGAAGGGCAAATTGAAATGAAGAGGGTTATCATAGTCAAAAGCAAAAATAAAAAGCAAACATGTTTTATTCAGTTTAAAAGTTGATATAGTTATTCTGGCATCACATGCAAAATACTTAGAAACTTATACTTTGTCCTAGCAAGAGAAAAAGCTGAACAAATTGAAAAATCAGCAATGCCTCCTGGACTATTAGGAAAATGATAGTGCAGGAGAATTTCTGGTTCTAAAATTGAGTATCAAGCCATATTGGATCCAAACTCTTTAAAGAGACCAATGCTACATTAGTAATAACTAAATCACAACTGACATATATATGCTGGAAGCCATGTATATACAGCTGCAAAGATAAACTCTGTGAGAAACATGGTCGTGTAAGAAGCACACATATCTCAGTCACTTCTAAGCACAACAGTCTTCATGTTCCACTGGAGAAAGCCTTATGCCACAGATGGTACCAAAGTCTATACATACTGGTTCTTTATGTATATATACACCCATGACAAAACTTAGAGCATAAATTTGACACAGTAAATAATAATAATAATAATAATAATAATAGCAGTAGTAGTAGTAGTAAACAAGAATGTAATAGAGTAAAAATGTGCTGTAACATTATATAAATGATCTCTCAAAATATCTTACTATACTTACCTTTCTTCAGATTCCATCTCTCCACCATTGGACATTTCATCTAAGGTTATCCTCACTGAGTCCTGGGAGTCTCTCACATCCCAGGTCTCTGGGACACTCTAGAGCCCCCCCCCCCAACCCTCAACCTCAGAAGCTGCATATTTCCATTCATTCTCTTGGCCTTCTGAGCTTCTCTCCTGTTCTTCTTCATACCTGATCCTGCCCCCCCTTTTCCCCACCCCCTCCACTCTCACACCAGAGCCCTCCCTCTCTCTGCCTACCATGATTATTTTCCCCCTCCTAAGTGGGATTGAAGCATTCTCACTTGGGCCTGCCTTCTGGTTTAACTCCTTATGGTCTGTGGGTTATATCATGGATATTCTGTACCCACTCTAATACCCATTTATCAGAGAGTATATAAATTTGCCCTTTTAGGTCTGGGTTACTTTACTCTAGATGATATTTTCTAGTTTTAACCATTTGCCTGAAAAATTCATGATGTCCTCATTTTTAATAGCTAAATAGTGCTACATTGTTTAAATAAACCACATTTTCTGTATCCATTCGTCAGTTGAGGGACAACTGGGATGTTTCCAGTTACTGGCTATTAGGAATAAGGATGCATCAATAGGACAAAATGACAACCTACATATTGGCCAAAGATCGTAACTAATCCTACATCCCACATAGGGCTAATATTTAAAATATATAAAGAACTCAAAAAGTTAACCTCCATAAAAATCCAATAACCCAATTAAAAAATGGGGTACAGAGCTAAACAGAATATTCTCAAAAGAGGAATCTTAAATGGCAGAGAAGCACTTAAAGAAATGTTCAACAGGTTGGGGATTTAGCTCAGTGAGAGAGTGCTTGCCTAGCAAGCACAAGGCCCTGAATTTGGTCCTCAGCTCTGAAGAAAGAAAGAAAGAAAGAAAGAAAGAAAGAAAGAAAGAAAGGAAGGAAGGAAGGAAGGAAGGAAGAAAGAAAGAAAGAAAGAAAGAAAGAAAGAAAGAAAGAAAGAAAGAAAGAAAGAAAGAAAGAAATGTTCAACATCCTTGGTCAGCAGGGAAATGCAAATCAAAATGACCATGAAATTCCACCTTGAACCAATCTGAATGGCTAACATAAAAACCTAAAGTGACAGCACATGCTGGAAAGAATCTGGAGAGAGGAACACTCCTCCATTGCTGGTGGGATGATTGCAAACTGGTACAACCACTTTGGAAATCAATCTGGCATTTCCTCAGAAAATTGGAATAGAACTACCTGAAGACCTAGTAGCTATACCACTTTGGGGTGTATACCCACCAAACCATAAGAATATGTACTCCTCTATGTTCATAGCAGCGCTATTTATAATAGCCAGAAGCTGGAAGTATTCCTCTTATAGAGAGGCTGAGAATAGGTAGCTGCTCTATTCATGAAAACTGGTGCCTCAGCAGTCCCAGTGCAGTGCTAAAAGTCTAGAAGGTCTCTGGAGAGTCTATGCTTTTCAGTCCACATTACAACCTCGAGAAGCTGTAGTGTGAGGTTGGTGAAAAACAGCAGCAGCAGGGCTGAAGAGATGACTCAGCAGTTAAGAGCACTGGCTGCTCTTCCAGAGGTTCTGAGTTCAATTCCTAGTAACCACATGGTAGCTCTCAACCATCTGTAATGGGACCCCATGCCCTCTTCTGATGTCTGAAAACAGCTAGAGTGTACTCATATACATAAAATAAATAAATAAATCTTAATTAACAAGGAAGGAAGGAAGGAAGGAAGGAAGGAAGGAAGGAAGGAAGGAAGGAAGGAAGGAAGGAAGGAAGAAGAACAGCATTGACAGGGATAGGCGAGCTCACCTGTTTTCTCTTTGGATCTATTTACATCTAGGCAACATTTCTTTCCTCCCCCTACACCCTTTGCTGTAAGAAGCTAAGCACTCTAGGGAAGGGTCTTTTCTTTAATTAATCTGATACCTTCTTAGGTCCCCCACAGGCTCATCTTTTAGTTTGTTAAGAGCCAAACAAATGGACAAGATTAGCCACCACAGACACCAGTGACATGAAAGCAGAGGTTGGAATATTGGGGCAAGAAGAGAGAAGAAGACAAGGAAAAGGAACACATTAGAAAGTGAAAGGAACGTAAAATGAATGATATTGATAATGATAATAACAACAATTCCCAACCAAAAAAATATAGTATCATTCTGCAATATTTTAAAAGTTAAGACAAGAAAGTTAACAATAAACAAAATACTAAAAATTTAAAAAAGAAAGAAACTAAAACCCATAAAAGTTTTTTATAAAAAAACGGCACAACCAGCACTGTAAGTGTAATTGCTGAGCTTAAAGGTGTTTGCTGCTATACAGAGAGACAGAATTTGGCTCTGAGCACCCAGGTCTGTGGCTCCAAATCATCTGCAACTCCAGCTTCAGGGGACCAGATGCTTGTTTCTGTTTTCTGATGGCACATGAAAACACACACACACACACACACACACACACACACACACACTAGCACAAATCTTTAAAAACAAAAACATCAAAATTAAAAACAAACCTGTATAAAGAAAACAACTACTTTCCAGCTACTATGGAAATCAGTTTGGAGAAATCTAAAAATACTAAAAAATAAATATATCGTATAATCCAGCTTTACCACTCCTTGCCACATACCCAAAGGACTAAACATCCTAAGCCACAGTCACTTGTTCAGCCATGTTCATTGCTGTTTTATTAACAAAAGCAATGCAACTAAGACAACTTAAATGTCCTTCAACATATGGTTAATGAAAGTGTGCTACTGGGAATTTTACTCAGCTGTAAAGAGAATTGAAATCATGAAATTTGCAGGTAAATGGAGAGAACAAGATCACATTATGCCAAGTGATGTAACCCAGGCCCAGAAAGACAAATGTCACATGTGCTTTCTCTTATTTTTGCTTATTAGCTCAGAATCTATAGACCTGCATATATAAGATAGAGTAACCACAGAGACAAGGAAAGAAAGAAGGAACTGTAATGGGGCTCTAGAGTTGGCAATAGCAGGATATAAGTGTAATGAAGGAAGAAACCAGAAATTGAGGAGTCTTTAACTGAAAAGAGAGCAGGGAGAGTAATTCAGACAGAGGTCAGATGGATAAAAACCATTAATAATGAAGGAAAAAAGACTAATCAATTTTATTTACCTACATACATATGTATATGTACACACACATACACACACCCATATATGTGTATATAGCCAATACTTACTTGGGAAACCCCTCTCTACTTGTTGGCCAGGGGAGTCCATGAGACCACTAAAACAATTATTTTATCATGACCAAACTCTCAGTAGCCCTTCCTCTCCTGCACCCCTTGGTACCTGTCTAATTGGATTTAAGGCCTTAGATGAAGAGCTAAAGCAACCAACAACTTCAAATAGAAGGAGAATCCGTCTTCCTCAGAACAGAACGACTTAAAGCTTACCGAAAGTCAAATGGTCAGGCCCCCAAAACTGCAGATAGTACTGACTGGATGCAGCAGGTTGCTTTTATATAGTTATTCATTTATGTGTCTATGTAACAATAGTGATGAAAGAAGAATAAGTTGCACAAATTTGGGAGGGGTGGTAACTTGGGAGGTGTAAGAAAAAGAGGAAGGAGGAAATAATGGTTTTATTTAATTATATTTAAATAAAATAAAATAAATAATAATAAACAAATAAAATGAAAGAGTGTAATACTACAATGAATTCCACTAATTCAAAGTATAAATTGAAAATGAACTGGAAACAGCAGAGAAGTATTGCAAGGGTTTGGAGGGAGGCCTGGACAGAGAACAGGAGACTGTTAGGAAAGTGAAAATAGTCTATATGATAATAGAATGGTGGTGGTGTGTGCCCTGGTACATTTATTCCATAGCAGAATCCACAATATGAGGACTTGGTCCACTGTAAACAGGGACTTAGGTAGTATCTTACTTAGGGTTTTCATTGCTGTGAGCAGACACCGTGACTAAGACAACTCTTATAAGGACAATGTTTGGTTGTGGCTGGTTTACAGGTTCAGAGGTTCAGTCTGTCATCATCATGGTGGGAAGCATGGCAGTGTCCAGGCAGACATGATGCTGGAGAAGCTGAGAGCTCTAGATCTTGTTCTGAAAGCAACCAGGAGAAGACTGACTCCTAGATACCTAGAAAAAAGTCTCTCAAAGGCAAAGGAGAAAAATAATGATTTTATTTAATTATACTTAAATAAAAATAAATAGCAATAAACAAAGAAAATTAAAAAGTAAAATGCCACCAGGGATTCGACTCTTTTGTATTATAAACTTAAATTGAAATGAACAAAACAAATCAGTATTGCAAGGGTTTGGAGATGATAAACCTGGGTAAGGAGGCCATAGCACCTCCCACCCCGACAGTAACATACTTACTCCAACAAAGCCAAACCTCCTCATAGTGCCATTCCCTGGGCCAAGTGTATTAAAACCACCACAGATACTGGTGATGCATTAGGTTGGGCTCACCAACTATCACACAGGACATATTCTGACAGGAGATGAGAAGGCAGGCCATGATGTATGGTGGCAGGAGGTGTATGAAGTGTACATTGTTCTCAGTTTTACTATAAAACTCTGTATCAAAAGAGTATTTTCTCCCCTGTAATGGGGCATATAAAATTTGCAAGACCAAGGGCTGGCCAACTAGGTCATCTTCTGCTACATATGCAGCTAGAGACACGAGCTCTGGGGGTATTGTTCAGCCTATAGAGTTGGAGACCCCTTCAGCTTCTTGGGAACTTTCTCTAGCTCCTCCGTTGGGAACCCTATGATCTATCCAATAGCTGACTGTGAGCATCCACTTCTGTGTTTGCCAGGCACTGGCATAGCCTCACACAAGACAGCTATTATATGCCCCAGTACAGGGGAATGCCAGGGCCAAGAAGTGGGATTGGGTGGATAGGGGAGCAGGGCGGGGGGTGGGAGAGGGAATAGGGGACTTTCAGGATAGCATTTGAAATGTAAATGAAGAAAATATCTAATAAAAAATGGAAAAAAAAACTAAAGATAGCTTTATTAAACACAAGTTTTACACTTGAAAAAAATAGTTGTTTCTTTTGCTGTTGTTGTTGTTTTTGTTTTTGTTTTTGTTTTTTTTAGGAGGTAGTTGATGTCCTATAAAGGTGCCTATAGAATTTAGACAAGTAATTTAAACATCATGGAGAGGGGGAAAAAAGTCTTTCCATTAGGAAAATGTACTTATCATCAATCTTGCATAGTAATCTTGTGTAAAATAGGCTACCTTGGAAAGTTAATATAATGTCTGTCTCCTTCATGAGAAATACTCTGAGATTCTGATAAAAACTCCAAATGCAGCATATAAGTTACCTTACATGGTGATGTCAGATATGTCTGTCATCAACATTAGCTGGATGGAATCTATCTTACAGGGCCAAGTATGGCCCATCACTGTCCTGCATAAGAAAAGTCACAGCTGCTTAAGGGATAAAACCAGATGATTAGCTCTGTTGCACACAAAAAAGGGAATTTCTGTAGCTATAATGTATATAATAAAAATCTTCTAATAAAATGTGCAATTTAAAAGCAATTTCTATTCCGTTATTACCATGAACCCATATTTTCAACAAAACAACTTTTGGTAATTTACATAATATCTCATGGTCTCATTTATCCATAATACTTGTCTTTATGGACAAAAGCATTATTCAGAGTTGATGATTCTATTATAATAGTTTCCATCAAGATAATCTTATGTCACTAAGAGACAGTTCTTAAACTATTTTAGAATTCACAAAATTAGAAGAGAAATGTATTTAAAATGAGTCATTAAAAGAAATGGAAAGCAATGGGGTGTCTAAAAGCAGGAAAAAAGGCAGATGCCAACATGCTGACCCTGCCACATGTCCTTTTACTTCTTAGGCATCAGGATGAAATCTATCCCTGAAAACCAGTGACAGGATCTTCCTCTATGCTAAGCAAACCACAAAGAAAGCAAGACTGAAGTTATGCATCCCTGAAGCAGACTGAGTTCAGATTCTTCCTAATTATTTTTTTTTGATAAATCTTCATATTTTAATTTTTTATTGAAAATAGATTCTTCCCTCATACAATAATACTACTTCTTCACAGTTTTCTTTCCCTCCTCCCCCATTACCTCTCCTCTTCTCTATAGCTACCCATCTCCATTTCTTCTTCAGGAAAGAGCAGGACTCCAAAAAGTGACAAGCAAACAGGACAGAACGAAATACAATAAGACGAGGCAAAAGCCCTCTCATCGAGGATGGACAATATTTAAATTTTCAATGTCATTTAATAAAAATTTTAAAGTTTTATAGAAGATCACTGTCTGATTATTTCCTCCAATTATTTTTAAGAATTGTGAACCTCAAATGACCCCCTTGAATTCAACAAACATGAATGCTAATCTTTCCAACAAATCAGTACACAGTCTGCTTGAATTACTTAGTCTCTTAGTTCTAGGATCAGAAGAGCAACTCAGTAATTACTCATCCCTTTAAGTGTCTTCATGCTTCAAAGAGATGCTATTATATCTGCAATAATAATTAAAGTAAGTAATGGCTCAAAAATTGCTCTAGCTATTATTTTTTAAGTGAGTGTGTTCTCTTTTTTCTAGGTAGACAGAGAGGCATCCAGCTCACACTAACATCATATGTTTAATGGTTCACCTGATGCCCCTGCTGTCAGCTCTATGTGGAAAGAGATTAAAGATGGGGCACATCTGCAGCCAGCAATAGCCAATTGAAGCAGCCATGCTCTAAAAATTAAGGATTTCGGGGCACATTGACATGATGCTGGGGCATACCCTCTCTTTGTTTTATATATATTATTGTACATTACTCTTGATCCATCTTGGAAATAATAGTATACCTTGAGTGCTATAAAAACCCAGGGCAGTGAAATGGGATTGATTCTGACAGTGTCTTGTCACATCGTTTTCTGAGTCATGTAACTTTAGCTTTGGCAGTGACATTCTTTAAGTTGTATAAAGATAGGAGAAAAAATAACACAACAATGAATTTCAATTTTATCCTATAAAAGCATCCTATTCAAATACAGTATTATGTCTTTTATAGAGATAATGAGCTCACAGTAGAATGATTTGAATTTTTTTTGATTGTTTGGAAAAGAGATTATGTCTGTATAAACACACCTACATAGATAACAGGATTTTAAACAAGAAGCACCATGCTTTTGACCAGCAGGTGGCACTGCAATCCATAATAGTCAACTGAAGATTTAATAATCACTTGATTATTATTCTGTTAACTGCAATTTCCAGTTTGGATTTTTCTCTATCCTTTCATTTTCTGCTCATTATTTTATTCTGTGTCTAGATGTATCCAATCGATTTCAAAGAGCTCCAAGAAAATTGAGAAATTTGCAGGATTAATTGATTAACTGTGCTAACAACACTTGAAATTTTATAATGAAAATGTTATAAACACTGTGGACTAGAAATAAAGCATTTAAACTTTGGAATACACACATACATACACACACACACACACACACACATATATCTGTAAAAGTAGCAGGGGCTTTGGGCATAGTTACCTAGTAACTCATTGGTCTGTGTCATAGGAACAGGAGGGAATGGATGTAATTCAACATCAATAGAATTATACAGTTAGCAGGAATTAAAGGAACATGGTATGCCTTTTATTCTAGAGATGAGAATGATATAAATCTATACATTGTTATATCCACAAGGTAGATATCCAATTTCAGAAGGGTTTTATACAAGAAAATTCAAGGATATTCTCCTTTCAAATAGATCTCCCATTAGATGAAGACTATTTCCATACCAGTGTCTGATAAAAAAAATAGGATTAAAAAAAAAAAAAGCATGAGGTGTTATTCCAGAAATTCACTAGATATTAAGAGGAAGAGAAATACATGGTTATTGTTGAAATAATAATGTTTCTCTGAGATCAAGAACCCATTCCACTATTTTAAAAAGTCCAGTAACTAGAAAATAAAAATTAAAGATATTTAATAGTATATATATAATAGTATATAAAATCCACAAGTATACTTCCAGATCACATTTTTTTGACAGTTTTCATGGTATATTTTGGAATTTGACTTAAATAATAAAGATTCTTTCTATATGTTCATTAACTCCTTCACCCTCACTTATTTAATTTCTTTCTACTTTTTATATAAATTTTAGGAGCCACATCGGGTATGGACCATCCTTGATGAACAAAAGAAATGACCGCTTCTGCCAAGGTGCATGCACAGACAATAAGCAAATGCATGGAAAGTATGTGATGCTCTGGTAATAAGGGTGACAGGGAAAGAATTTGAGAAAAGAATAAGAAGAAAGTGCATGCAGATCAGCTAGTCAAAGAGTCTGTGTGAAGACCATGAAGAACAGAAACTGAGATGGAATCATAGGAAAAGCTCTGTGTGTGTGTGTGTGTGTGTGTGTGTGTGTGTGTGTGTGTGTGCGCGCGTGCGTGCGCGCGCGCGTGCGCGAGAGAGTGAGCATTCGCCTGCATGTGCCCATGTGCGTAGTGCAGGGTCTAGGAAATATAACAGTGTGTCCCATCAATCAAAACCAGCACGATAGCTCAAAGTCACCATGTCTTCTCATCAACTAAAGAGAAAGAAGTCTTTTCTAACAAGAACATTTTTTTCCAATTCTGTTTGTTTTTAAATTAGTTTGTCATAACAAGCATGATATTGATATATGTCTTCTTATTGGTCATAATCGTACTAATTTACTATGTGTAGGGTTGTGTTATAGTAAATTTGCTGATTTTTCATCTTTAATAGACTAGTAAACTGAGGAGATACTTTGATGTAAACTCTGCTTTCCTTAAAATACTCTGTTTGTTCGTTCTTTGTTTCTTTGTTTCTTTCTTTCTTTCTTTCTTTCCTTTCTTTTTCCTTCCTTCTTTCCTTCCTTTTCCATTCCTTTCTTTTTTCTTTGAATCAAAATGCTGCCCCCATTCCTGCCCCTCCATCACAGAGTCCCTTTGCAATCCCCCTCCCATTCACCTTTAAGAGGGTGAACCCCCCCCCCCAGTTATTTCCCCATCCTGGTGCATCAAGTCTCTGCAGGATTAGAACCACCCTCTCCCACTGAGGCCAGACAAGGCAGCCCTGTTGAGGCATGGATTCCACAGTCACTCTGCCCACTAATTTTAACAAACATTGGTGGATCCTTTCTGCATTTAAAGTGTTTGCCAAAACATCTTGTCCTTTCTTCACTTATTAACTAAGATTCTACTATGAGGAAGAACTATCTCTTCTTCTGTGGGACAATTTATAGGGCTATGATCTGGCTTCAAACTGTCCATTTTATGTTCCTCACTGTTCATCAGTCCTAACCAGGCCCCACTTCTGCCTTCTGCCTCCCATCCTATATTCTTTTATTCATATTAGAATCTAGAATTCCCACCTCTATTAGCTCCCTTATATTTTCGCAGAGAATTTCCTAAGTAGCTTGCCCAGACTCCTGAAGTTTAGCTATGAGAATCTTCTAGCTCTACAAAGGATTTGTTCCTGAGTTTAGAAACCTAACTTGGTTTGAGCTGATACTCATAAAAACTGATTTTTTTTTTTTTTTACCAAGACTGAAACCTGGACTACATAGAGCAGGGCTACAATCTGACAAAGTTAGGGCCAAAGAAAATAACTTCAAACATCCACTCAAAAAGGGGAAACAGTGATTCCATACCAAAAACACTTCCAACAATCAAACTTCAGAGTCTAAGTCCCATCACAAAAAAAAAAAACCAGAAACATAAGAAAACCATTTTCAGAACACTGAATCAAAAGTAGTCTAACAAGACACAAAAAAGCAAAAAGATGATAGGAATTCATTCACATTAATCAATAATAACTCAATATTGATGCTATCAACTCCCCAGCAGACTTAGATAACACATTAGAAAACAGGATCTATCCTTTGTTCTCACCAAGAAACATACCTCACAATGAGGTATGTTACAATCATAATTACTACTATAGTTAGAGTAAAATGATGGGGGTAGGTGTTATATGCAAATGAAACAAGTAACAGGCAGATGTACCTTTCTCATATCTGAAAAATAGACATCAAACCAAGACTAGTCAGAAGAGATGAGAAGTGACACTTTATTAAAGAACAGCACCCAATGAGAAAAATATTACAGTCCTAAATATCTATGTAACAAAAGGGCACACATTTTTAAAAGAGAAACTCAATTAGGTTTAAAACTACAAAAAAAAAAATTAAAACTACCAATTGATCCAAATGTAGTAGTAGTGATTTTAGTACTTCAGTCACGCTACTAAATAGGCCATCTGGGGAGTATGGGAAGAGAAAGAAAGATAAAAATCTAAAGTTAAATACTACCATAGGTTAAATGGACCTAACAGATACCTATAGAACATTCCACCCAAATAGTAAACAACACAGATAACTTTTAGCACCCTATAGAACTGTCTCCAAAATATACCACATATTATGAAACAAAGCACATTTCAGTGAAAACAAAAATGTTGAAATCATAATCTGCAACTTACCTGGTCAACATATATTAAAGCTGAATATAAGCCAAAAAAAAAAAAAAAATAGATAAAAGAGGCCAAAAACATACCAGGAAATAGAATTCGGCTTAAGAAAAAAATCAGACAGGAAAATTTAATTTGAACCCACTCTCTGGGATCTAAAGTGCCCTTTTCAGGATTCCAAGGATAATATTCTATTATTAAAACACAACATCTTTGAGCTGGGCTTTGACCTCACAGCACCCTTCTTTTTAAGAAATGATGTAACAACTCAATATATGGTGCTGGTTTTCATTTTCAACTTTTCATTCCATTAGCTGATTCAGGTGCCGCTTGACAATTTTTTTAATGAACTTTTTAAGTTAGATATTTTACTTGTTTCCATTTCAAACGTTACCCCCTTTCTCAGTTTCCGCTCTGCAAACCCCTTATCCTATCCCCCTTACCCTGCCTCTATGAAGGTGCTCCCCCACCCACCCACCCACTCCTGCCTCACTGGCCTAGAATTCCTCTACACTGGGGCATCAAGCCTTCATGGGACCACTGGCCTTCCCTCCCATTGATACCAGATCAGACCCCCTTCAGCTTCTTTAGTCCTTCCCCTAACTCCTCCATTGGTCTCCCTGTGCTCAGTCCAATGGGTGGCTGAGAGCATCTACATCTGTATTGCTCAGGAGCTAGCAGAGCCTCTCAGGAAACAGCTGTAACAGGCTCCTGTCAGCAAGCACTTCTTGGCATCAGCAATAGTGTCTGGGTTTGGTGTCTGCATGTGGGATGGGTTCCCAGGTGGGGCAATCTCTGGATGACCTTTCCTTCAGTCTCTGGTCCTCTCTTCTTATCTGGCCTTTGCAGATCTTGCTGGCTGGACCTGAGATCTGAGAACCTGGAAGAATAGGGTAACTACAGTCTAATGTTTTAGACATCTGTACTTCAGTTTCAGTGTACTTTTATTCATGACTGAAGCAAAGAGAGCAATGATCCAAGTAAGGGTGTTTGAGTTCAGAAAAACATGATCAGAAACACATATAAATAAATGCCAGTAAGCATATATTATATATTAACAGAGTAGCCATTTCCCGGAACTTTCTCAAGACAGAACAATTTAAACACAATTGCTTGACATGCAATATAGATTATACCTTGGAACGCATGAAAGCAAGGCAAAAGGCCATATGCAGACTTATGAACACTGGGTTCTATACATCTGAAATCCAACAAGAAAGAGAGATATCTTATAAATCGAATGTAACTATGTAACTGAGGAGACGCAGAATCACATCCAAGAACAATCCGGGAAACAAAATGTACCTGAGGAAAAAGGCCCTCTGTCTTTTTCCCAGAAGCTTCTCTCACAGTTTCCCAAGGCATTGTTCACCATGGGTCATTCTTTTGAGTATGTTCTGATATATATACACACATACCTATATGTATACATATCCTAGCAAAGTTAAATCAAAATCAAGTAAATAATTTAAGCAATATCCTGGGAGTTAGAAGCAGTAATTTAAAATGTCCAAATAGAAAACCAATTGACAAATACCTAGCACCAGATGCAGTCAGCAGAGACTTCTACCAGAGTTTCAAAGAATATCTGATACCAATATTCTTCAAACTCTTCTGCAAAATAGACAAGTAAAAATCATTTCCAAATTTCTTTATGAAGTCAGTATCACTTTGATACCAAAACCAAGCAAAGTATGAGGCGTCATTGATTATTATAAAGTAATAATAAAAAAACACTTGCAGACCAATTTCAAAAAAAAAAAAAAAAACATCCAAAAGATTCTCCACTATGATCAAGTTATCTTCATCCTGGAGATGTTTCAATTTGTGTAAATCAATAAATAGTATCCATCTTACAAATAGGCTAAAGTACTGAAACCACACAATCAGTTTATAGAATCGATAAAAAGCCTTTGAGAAAATCCAGTATCCCTTTTCAATGCCCTAGAAAATCTAAGGATAGAGAAGATACATTTTAGCATGATAAAGACCATATACAAGAAACACAGTTAACATCATGCTAAAAAAAAAAAAAAAAAAAAAAAAAAAAAAAAAAAAAAGCAAGACACACCGAGTAAGATCAAGATGTTTTAGTTAGGATTTTGTTGCTGTGAAGAGACACCATAACCAAGGCAATTTTCATTAAGAAAAACATTTAATTAGACCTAGCTTACAGTTTCAGAGGTTTAGTCCATTATCATTATAGTAGGGAGCAGGCATTGTACAGGCAGATTTGGTGCTGGAGGAACCAGAAGATCTACAACTTGAAAGAAGGCACCTGCAGACTGTGTCACTTGGTGCAGTTTGAGAGTAGGAGACCTCAAAGGCTGCCTCCAAAGTGATACACTTTCTCCAACAAGGTCACACCTACTCCAACAAAGCCACACTTCCTAATAGTGGCACTGCTTATGGACCAAGCATTCAAACACTTGTCAGTGGGAGCCATTCCTATTCAAACCACCACAGAAGACAAGAATGTTTCTTTTTCTCATTTCTTTTGAACATAATACTTGAAGTCTTGGTTATAACTGAAAGACAAGTTATATACTTTAGGAAAAATCTCCAACAGATGATAAATACATTCAGTCATGTGGCAGAATACAAAATTGATCTACAAAAATCAATCACTTTTGTATATACAAATGGTAGACATACCAATAAAGTAATCAAAGAAACAGTGCCATTCATAATAGCCTAAAAAATAAATAAAAATAAAAAGGCTTGGAATAAACCTAACCAAAATTTCACCAAGAAAGGAACTTATACAATGAACACACCGAAAAAGATGCTACAGATAGAAAGGCCTCCTATGATCATGAATTGGTAGAATTAATATTATAAAAAATGGCCATCCTACCTAAAGCAACCTAAAGAGTCAATACAATCCCATCAAAATTCCAATGAAGCTCTCCATAGCGACTGATATGTTGAAAAATATTGTGCCAAGAAGTTTCAGGCAAGCATTTATAAAGGCAAGCAAACAAGCACAGGGGTGTCTAGCCTGGTACACAGTTGACTGGGGAGCCATTATATCCCTTAAGATAATTGGCTGGTGCTGGGAGCCAAACATACACTTAACTTCTGCTTTCCTTCTGATTGCTGGTTGATAGGAAGTGAAGTACCAGGAGCAGACTTGTAACCTGGAAGTACATATTTGTTGGAGAGTAACCTGGAAAGTGGTGCTGGCTTTGTTAATTAACTTGAATTTAACCTTAGATCATAAAATGGAGTCTGAATCCAATTTGGTCTCTCAAATGAAGAACCCTTATTCGGTGCTGTGGGACTGCAAACCAATAGAATCTGTATTGAAATAACTGTTGAGTTTCCTCAAAATGGATCTACCATATGATTTAGCTATTCCATTCTTAGGCATTTACCCTAAGAAAATTATATCCTACTGTAGATATATCTGCTCATCTATGTTCTATTCATAATAGGCAGAAATTGAAAATAGCTTAGATGTTCATCAACTGATAATGAACACTAAGTAGTAAATAATAAATAATAAAAATTGTTGTCTATTTATATGGTGGAATATTACTTATATGTTAAGGAAAAGGAAATTATGAAATTCGTCATTATATAGACAGTACTATCAGCAATCTTTCTGAGTAAGTGTTAAACCTGAAAATTGAGAAGAGAAATACCAAAACCATGATTGGCCAATTATAGCAAGCTTTATTTAATAATGCCAGGAAGTTGAACACTAGAAAGGTCCATACACAGGATTCCCAGAAAATGACTTACAAGTGATGCTGACCAGGTGCTTATAAAGTTAACTCCCAAGGTTATGTACTTCCAAACTTCAGACTACCAGGGATGAGCATGTACCTGATGTACTTCCTGTCTGCCCATTTCCTGCTTGCATATATGGTGAAGCACATACTGTATAGTTGGCACGACCAGCCTTATTTACAGAAATGAAGACACTTAGCTTGTTAACTTACAAGAACGGCAGCCTCCAGCATTCCAGAAAGTTATCTGTCTTTGTGCAAGTGGGCCTTTTATGTTAACTTTAGCTCTTTTACATTAGACAACCCATGTGGAGAAAGACAAATGTCACATGTGTGCTTTCATTTGTGCATGTTACCTTTGAATCTTCAGATATTCATGTTTCATGTGAAATACCCATAGAAGTCAGGGAATTACCAAAGGCATGGGAAGAGAGGATTTCAAATGAGGCAAGGTAGAATGTAGTGGCATACAGGATTAAAAAGAATGATGAAGGAACACATTGAAGTGGAGAGAGGAGAGAAGAGTAGACTAATTAAGGTGGGAAGAGTAAAGGACAACAAAGCCTTTTCAAAAAAAGGTATATGGAAGCCTACTACTGTGTGTGTGTGTGTGTGTGTGTGTGTGTGTGTGTGTCCATAAAAAGTGATGAATGTGCCATGACTGTAAAGGAATGGAGTGATAAAGCCATTGCTAGATACAACAGGCTAAAAAGCTAAAAGTCCAGAGCTAGGAATGGGTTCATTCTTTTGGAATTTGTACTCACCACTTTTCTGTTACTTTGAAAAAAAAAAAAAAAAACCCATGACCAAAAGCAACTTAAGAGGCAGAGAAAATATATTTTGAATTGTGGTTACAGAGGGGTAAGAACCCATTGTGGCAGCAAGAGGGAATCTGTTAGCTCTAACAGGAAGCTGAGAGTTCTCAACTTCAAATGAAATAGTCTGGATGACAGGGCCATTAACATAAAAAGAACCCTCTGAGTCCTATAGATCCATGGACAATGACTATTGACTCCTGGATAACAGCAAGGACTAGAACAGAATATCTGCTACCTTCCTAGTTAGGACTGATGAACAGTGAGGAACATAAAATGGACAGTTTGAAGCCAGATCATAGCCCTATAAATTGTCCCACATAAGACCAACTTTCTCAAAATTCCCATTCTGCTGAGGGAGCATAAAAGATTCTACTCTTCACTGTTAATTATCCAAAGAGTGAATAATGTCTGCTTGACAGAACAAAAACACATCTAAGTAGAAAAAGTAGGGGAGCAGAATGAAGGAACAGAAAAATAAGAAAGAAATAAGCAAACATTTGTGGAGAGCAGAGGAATCTCTAAGTGTGTGATGTCCTTGCTGAATAGGTTGCTGTTGACATGGGGACAGTTAGGTCTAAGACCACATATCCTCAGACTCAGGAAAGAAACAACAAAGCATTCCTCTGGTCTACTTGTAGATGTTGATAGTGTATGAAGAAAAATTCAACCATAACTTACTCCTTGTACCTCTCAGAAGTTTATGACTCAAAGAATGTTCCTTTATAGATACTGTTCCTATTGAGAATAGCTAAACCTGTCTCCTTGATCCAGGATATCCCATAAACCCCACCTCTTTATATAATCTATATACAATCACACCATCTCTCTGTTCAACTCTATATAATAAACATGCTGAACTTCCTGGGTGCTGTGGCATCTCTGTCAGAGAGCCCAGTCCACCAGAACCCAGCTTCCCCAATTTTGCATCTATGTGTTTGTTTTACATTCATTCCTTTGCTGTCCCAAACAAGTACATCCCTGGAGTCATGGTTCATGTAGTGATTCTTGGCTTTCAGGAATATGGGGAAGATACAAGGAAGACAAAACAGGAAAACGAAAGGCAAAAGGATCAGTTGGTCATAATTGGTTTGAAAAAAGTATATTTTAAATAACAAATTCATTCAACATTCTAAAGCTATGATAGACTGACAGAGCAATTTAATAAATGGGGAAAGGTCCAGAAACACTTCTGAGAGATGACAGGACAGAAAAGAGTGTGAAAAGGCACATGACCAGGATATATATGGTATTTTTCATATCATTTTGGTGCCAAGACTTGGATTGGAATAAGTGGAAAAAGCCACCAGCCACCAATGTCTGGTGTGCCTGGGGACCACCCCAGCAGACACAGCAGTGGGCACAGAACACAGCATCCATGGTAAGAATCCCACTGCCCTGCAGCCACTCCAACTCACTGTGCAGTAGCCTGCACTTCCCCTTCCCTCCTCCCTCTGGGCCAGAACTTTGGGTGAAGCCTCTGCAGAAAGCCCCTCTCTCACACAAAAGTGGTTGCTTGAGACCTACTGGGACCTACTAGAGGTCCTCGTGACAACTTGGGCACTCGAGCCTGGCTGATTTCCTTTTTGGTTTCTGAGCTGTTCTCTGGATGCTGGTATGAACACCAGGAACTTTCAGATCATGGGCAAAATGAACCCCCAGATACACCTACACCACTGGGATGTCTCGTAGAAAACCTCTAGTCTTTGAAGCTGACACCCCCTTTGAGGGCATTGAAATTGATATTTCTTTGCAATAAGGTCTGGACTCAATATATACTAGATAATGGTTCCCAATGGCCACTTAATGGCACTTTAGATCCAGTTGTTTTAAAGGATCTTAACACATACTGCCAGCGAACCAGTAAATGGTAAGCGGTTATCTATGTAAAGTCATTCATCTCAATTCCAATGCTGCTATGTGTTCTTCCTGCTCTCCAACTCAACTTCTGTTAGCCATGAATCCTGCACAACTCCCACTAGACTATACTACAATACTGGACCCAGCATATGAACCACCTCCTTTTTGCCATAGGCCTGCTTTTGCGCCCTGTAGAACCCAAACTTCTGCCTTGGTTTTCTCCCACAGAGACTCCCAGGGTCAGCCACCCCCAGCTCTCCTCCTCCTTCTGTGTTGACTGCAGGCCCCTCCAGATGCTACCAGGTACATCACCAAGGCTCAATACTCCCCCTCTCTCTCCACAGCCTCAGGGGACTCAAGCCAATCATCTCTGACTTGTTGAGAAAGAAACTCATTCACACTACCACTTCTCCCTTTAACACCCCTATACTGGCAGTAAAGAAACCCAATGGTGCCTATTGTTTAGTCCAGGATCTCAGATGTATTAACTCTGCAGTGGTGCCTCTCCACCTGGTTGTGGCTAACTGCTACACACTTCTTTCTACTATCCCCTCAGGTTCTTCCCATTTCTCAGTCCTAGATCTTAAGGATGCATTTTTCTCTATTCCTCTAGATGTCCAGTCACAAAACATATTTGCTTTTACCTGGACAGATCCTGATACCCATTTTTCTACCCAACTGACCTGGACTGTTTTACCTCAGGGATTCCTGGACAGCCCACACCTATTTGGACAGGCCTTAGCTTCTGACCTACTATCTCTATCTCTTCCTAAATCTAAGCTCATACCTTACATATATGATGTCTTTCTCTGTAGCCCTTTTCTAGAAATCAGCCAGACTGAAACCTTGGCTCTTCTGAATTTTCTCTCTAATCATGGCAACAGGGTCTCACCTTCTAAAGTCCAACTTTCCACTCCTCAGTTAACCTATTTGGGACTAACAATCACCCCAATCCATAAGGCTATTTATGTTAGAAAGAATCTGATTCAATCTCTAACTTTTCAGTCTACAAAGGAAGAAATTTTGTCATTCTTGGGAATAGCCAGTTTTTTACATTCGTGGGTCCCTTCCTTTTCTCTTCTTTCTCGCCCTCTATACAAAGCAGCATCAGACCCCACCCACAGACATCTTTTAAAACCCATTACCAAGCCCTTTCAAAGGCTCCAACAGGCCCTCCTTAGGGCCCCGGCCTTACATCTTCCTGACCTGACTCGTCCTTTTTCCCTCTAAATAACAGAAAGGGAGGGATTTGCCCTTGGAGCCTTGGGACACCAAATAGGACCTTCTTTTGCACCTGTGGCATACCTCCTGGTCTTGGTGGACACCTCCTCAGGGTGGGTAGAAGTATTTCCCACAACTAATAAAAAGTCTCAAACCAGATATCTCCGATCTTCTCCTCCCAGAGATCATCCCTCGATTTGATGTTCTGGTCTCTCTCCAGTCAAACAACAGACCTGAATTTACCTCCAAAGTTTCTCAGATCCTATCTAAGGCCCTAGACATCCCCTGGCACTTTCACATCCCTTACCACCCTCAATCTTGAGGCAAGGTAGAAAGAACTACCCACTCCTTAAAAACTACTCTTGTTAAACTGTTACAGCAACTTCATCTTGACTGGGTAAAGCTCTTGCCCCTGGCTCTTTTCTGGCTGTGAACTCTCCCCAAGTGACCTCTCCTCATATCGTCTTTCAAACTCATGTATGGACATCCAGTCCTATCTCCTGCCTTCTAGACCCCAAACTCTTCCCTTCCAGATCATTTACTTACCCCATTACTTTCTCGTCTCCGTTCTCTCCTATGGAACTTTGTTGACCATCACCTACCTCGACCACGGTCTGTCTCCTGTCCATTACCTGTTAATGTTGGAGACCAAGTCCTTTTATCCCCTCCAGGTCATTGACCTTTACCCCTCTCTCCAAAATGGCAGTGTCCTTTTAAGGTAATCCTCGTAACTCCTAAAGCTGCTAAGCTTGAGGGACTCTCTCATTGGGTCCACCTGTCTCACTTTGAAACCCTTCATTCCCACACCCAAAGAAAATTCCTCTTCATACACATCAACCCTAACAGGACCGTGCTTCATTAAGCTTTGGAAGACATCAAGACCCATCCTAGAGAATGAGGCTTCACTCTGGTAGCCAAACCCGACATCGCTGGACTAGACACTGGATTAGTTGTGACCTTTTCATCTTTTTCCTGCTGTTCATTTAAACTGTGCTTACTATCTTTGGCAGCCATAGTGCTTCAAAACCGGCGAGGACCAGACCTCTTGACAGCTAAAGAAGGTGGCCTTTGCCTACTCCTACGGGAAGAATGCTGTTTTTATGTCAATCAATCCGGAATAGTGAAAAACAAAATCCAGGAACTACAGGCAGACATAAGAGACTTCAGTAACCATGAGACATCCAGTTCTGGTATCATTGAGAACCCCATATGGAGGTGGATCCTTCCACTCATAACACCTTTCCTGGTCATTTTCCTGGCATTATCATTCACTTATTGTCTTATTAATCTTGTCTCTACATTCCTTCAACGACAAGTACAAAAATTTCTAACCAAACCATTAATCAGCTCCTGTTACAGGATTACCAGCCTCAGCTGCCCATAGATGACTACCAAACAGATTCCGATGGTGAAGACCAGATATACCTTGATGACGCCCCTAAACAGCAGGAAGTAGCCTAAGAGACACAACGTCCCCATTCCCTCTTCACCATTGGTCTCCCCTCTCTTTTTCTCCCCTTCTTTTTATAATAACAAGAAGGGAGGAATGTTAGTACCAGTTTACTCCAGGCCCCACCTAACTATGTGACCCTTGACCTGTGTTGCCAGGAAAACGACCTTCAATCCCACAATCCACTTGGCTCAGTCCCTGCCCTCAATGGTGTGACATCATTTTCCGTATAAATTAAGAAGTCACCCCCCTCTTAGCTCTCTTTTTTAATTCTCTCTCTTCTCTCCCCCCTCTTTCTCTCTTTTGCCTCTTCTCTGCCTCTGCCATGTGGAATCACCTTGGCCTGGTCTGCTGTTTGGTTAATCCGATATATATATATATATATATATATATATATATATATATATATATATATATATATATATATATATATGGTATTTTTTATATCAACGACAATATGAATTAACCAGTACCCCCAGAGCTCATGTCTCTAGCTGCATATGTAGCAGAAGATGGCCTAGTGGACCATCATTGGGAAGAGAGGCCCCTGGGTCTTGCAAACTTTATATGCCCAGTACAGGGGAATGCCAGGGCCAAGATGTGAGAGTGGGTGGGTAGGTGAGCAGGACAGGGGTGGGGAGGGTATAGGGGACTTTTAGGATAGCATTTGAAATGTAAATGAAAAAAAATAGCTAATAAAAAGTTGAAAAAAAAAGAACCACTAAGAATGAGAAGGAACAATGATTTTTTTCACAATTAGAGTGTGTGTGTGTGTGTGTGTGTGTGTGTGTGTTTGTGTGTGTGTGTGTGTGTATGTTATTTATGCTGGGGTCTCCCATTCCAAGATTGAGACAACCAAGTGAGCTGGCAGGTCCAATTTAGAGCACATTAGGGGAAATCCAGGGTAGGTGACATTCTCAAGAGACATTCCAGAATCATTACCGGGACTTGGGGGATGGAAGCTGTTAATGTGGAAGTCTGGAAATTGTTGCTAACTCATTACCCAGGCCAGGTGATGGGCACCTTCTGATGAGAGGGCAGTTTTTGACTAGCTGCCTGATGCCTAAATTTTTTCTAGTAACTGACTTGCCTGGGCTTGCCTGGACTTGCCCAGTTCGTAGGCCTAGTCTCCTGAACTGCCAGTTTTAAGCCTGTGATGATGTCAGCTTAGCCTACTCAATATAAAGTCTCACATCAGAAGCAATGCAGTACTATTACAGTTTGCAGAACTACTTAACGGGCTCAGGAATTGTTGGAAACTATAGTTCTGAAGTGGCATGAGTGAGCACAAACTAAAAACAAAAATGGGGCAGCTCAGGTACAGGTGTCTTGTCTTTAAGCTAGCATCTGGAAGGAGGGAGGAAAAAGGGATGGAGGAAGAGAGGAAAAAGGAATGGAAAGGAGAGACAACGAGCTTGCAAGTGGTAGAAGATTTGTATGTAGGTGTAGATACAGCAAGAAACTGAGGCACAGATAGAATTAGCACTATTTTGTTCTCTATTTAAATATGAATGGAAAACCAAAAGCATCCAAAACCCAGGGCACAAAAATGACAACAGAAGAGAGCAGGGCAGTGATCTGAACTATGAAGAAAGGTCTTCAGTTGCTTTTTTATTATCAAGCTAGGGCAATTGTTGATGAGCTAAGAGACAAGGAGGCCAGGGGCATGTGAGCGGCATGCAGAACTACTGGACAAATAAAAACTGAACATGAAATGTCCAGAGTGGAAGGGTCTTGTTTGTTCCTCTCCTGGAAAGCCTGTTCACATGTCTAAGCTATGTGCTGTTCTCCTGATAGATTTCCCTTAATATCTTCACTTAAATCAAAACCAAAACTGTTTGTAATTAAACTCCACTTTACTTCTTAAAAAAAAAAAAGAATTGGATTTGTTCAGAGAAATGAGGCAAGACACACACAGTGAAAAATGAAGTTTTAAAAGAGCAATTTCACTAGGCATACCTGTACAACAGTCTAAATATGATTCAGAAATCTCAAATGAGAAAGGATGGCCTAAGAATAAGGTGCCTGTGAGAAAACATTACATCTAATATGGTGAAAGATTGAAAACAAGTCAAGACCAGATATCCACAGACCCAATTGTTTAGTTCCTATGTATATTAATTAACTCAGTGGTGATTTTTATCCTATGGTTTAAAATTCCAGACTATTTCAGGGGTTCAATCACACAACAGATGGGTCCCTTATTTGGGATTTCTTTTTCTCTGAATATTTTAGGAATTTTAAAAGTAAAAATAGCATATGCTGAAAATTACTATTTAATACTACAGAGACCTAATCCTGCAAGAAGTTCACATACATAGGTAGCATATGGACACCAAATGTTCAAAGAAAACTGGAGAAAATGCAGCTGAGCTGAAAAAAATTCTATATTTTTTTTTCCTTTTGCCACACATCTGTTTTTCTCTCCCCAAAGGCAAATTAAAAATGAGTAATAATAACAATATTTTTCACTTCTGGAAGGCAAATTAAAATGAGCGATCATCACTGTGGCTAATGTTTGTTGACAACATTCTTGAGATGCACCAGGTGTTATCCTAAATATTTTAACATATATTTACTCATTTATTTTTGCATAGTAGCCCTATGGACATGAAGTTTTGCTATCCTTACCTCCAGTTTTACACAGGAGGCAGACAAGTCAGGGAGGCATGATTACCATCACAAAGCAGTAAGTTCAGGAGCTGTGACTGAATTTAAATCACCACATTCCCCACCCCACTCTTCTAACAGCCAAGCCTACTATGTTTGTGAAGGAATTCACACACAACCCTTACTCTCATCTGCTGTAAGTGTCTGTAGATCATTCCAGAACTGGATATTTGTTCTTCCACACATGGTCTTCACTGTGCACAGATGGATAGACAGACAGATGGAGTGTTGATGTTGTTCATGCTTCGTCCAAACAGCTGGTCCTTCTTGTTCCAAAAAAAGCGCCCAGTTTTGAAGTCCCCATGTCTGCTTTCTCTTTACACTATAGAGCTAGGGAACATCTCCTTCCCCACTAATAGCTACAGCACAGTCATTCCTTCACACTGCCTCTGCTATAAGTTCTAGTGGTTTCAATAGGCTCCTAGGGATATTACCAACTCCTGTCTCTCCCCCTCCCCAACTCCTAACACCTTTGCTCCTAAGGATGCTGTTTTCTGTTACCCATCCCTGACCACGGAACCCTCAGAGCACTAATGACTGCACCTTCAACAAGTCTCCTCTCTGACCACTCCTTTTCTTTCCCCACAATGGTCTTCAGATTCAAATAATTGTCATACCCTTACTTTATCTGTCTGTATGTTCAGGCTGCTCATCTCCTTCCTGGTTTAGGTTTTTTATTATGAATATGAGCCTGCTGGTACACTGAGAGGTTTTTATTTTTTTTAATTTTTAATGTATTCACTCAGAATAAATTTGCTTCCATCTTGTTTTTTAAATTTAATCAGCAAGTTTCAAACTCTGATAAAATCAGCTCCTTTGGTATGGTAGTTTAAATAAGAATGCCTCCCCTGTGCCCACAGGCTTATAGATTTGCGTGATTAGTCACCAAGGAATAGCACATAAGGATTTGAAAGGATTAGGACATAAGACCTTGATGGAGCAGATGTGGTCTTGTTGTAGAAAGTATGTAATTAGAAGTGGGCTCTGAGGTTTCAGAAGCCCCTACCAAACCTGAAGGTTCTCTCACCCAGCAGATCAGAATGTAACTCTCAGCTTCTTCTCCGGTGCCATGTCTGCCTGCCTGCCAGTAAGCTTCCCGCCAGGCTTATATTGGACTAAACCTCCGAATTGTAAGCAAGCCCTCAATTAAAATGCTTTCTTTTATACGAGTTTTGCCATGGTCATTGTGTCCCTTGACAGCAATAGAACACTGACTAAGACACCTGTTTATTCACTTTATGTATTTACAAGCTGTACTCTCAGGAGTGACTGTGGCTAATTGCAAAATAGGAAGCAGGCTGACAGTCGTGCATTTTTTCACAAACCCAGTCTTTCCTGTGACAATTTCTCTTTCATGGATTTCTATTTTACTGAGACTAAAGAAATGCATATTAATTTAAAAGAAGTTCCACTGTCTCTTGAATCCTGCCTGTAACTGGACACTTACACTCTGCCTTTGCTTGTGTAACCTGTAGCAGACCAGACTGTCTCCAGTCCAAGGCCATCCTATTCATTTTCATACTTGACTGAAGCCCCTCTACTGACCTCAAGAACATACCAGAAAGGTCTCTTTTCTTCTGCTTAATAAATATCTTTTCTGCTTTCTGCTGGATCATTCTCATGGCCGTCAAAAAAAAAAAAAAGTGCTTTATTACTGTATTGTAAAGGTTCATTATTCACCAAAGAATGAAACCCTGGACTCAAATAGTATGTAAACACAAAAAGTGTTTTATTCTGCATGAGTCCAGCATACTGAGGTCTCCCATTACCAAGATAGAAAGACTCCAAAGTTTGTTCACAGGCCTGACTTAAAGGCACATTATGAAAATTCCTAGGAGGGATAGGTGACCTCTGTCTTAATCTTGGTCCTATCTCTAAGGACATTTCAGAACCATTGCTGGGGCCTAGGGTGGTGAAAACTGTTGCTGAGAAAGTCTGGAAACTGCTACTGACCCATTGTCCTTGTTTCAGGCCAGGTGGTGGGGCAGCTTCTGACTAGCTGCCAGAAGCCTGTTTTTGTTTGTTTGATGTTTATTTGTTTTTCCTAGTAACTGATATGCCTGAGCTTGCCCAGTTCATGAAAATTCTCGGTTTGAAGTCTGTCATGGAGTCATCCTAGCCTTCTCAGTGCTAGTTAGGTTTCTCTGTTGCTGTAATAAACACAGACCAAAAACACCTTAGAAGGGATTTATTTCTTATAATTCCCAAGCCATCATCTGTCTTAGTTAGGATTTCTCTAGAGTCAGAGAACTAATGTAGTGGTATATATATATATATATATATATATATATATAGTATGTGTGTGTGTGTGTGTGTGTGTGTGTGAATAAAATTTATTGGAAGGAATGATTTACAAGCTGCACTCCAACTAACCCAACAATGACCAGTTGTGAATGGAAAGTTTAAGAATCTAGTAGTTTCTCAGTCCCAGGAGACTGGATATTTTAGCTGGACTTCTGTATAAGATGGAATCCTGAAAAAAATAAGCTCCAAAGAACATTCTTGAAAAATGAGCACAAGCAGACAAAGAATGAATGAACCCTCCATTCTTCCATTGTCCTTATTTAGGCCTTGAGCTGAAGATATGGCCCGGATTAAACATATGCCTCAAGATCTGGATTATAGGTGTGTGTTGATCTGCATGAAAATTGTCTGTCATCCTACCTCAACATGTGAATCAAAAGCTTGTGACTTCCAGTCTCAAGATCTGAGTCAAAAGCATATTGTCTTCCAGACTCAAGATCAGGGTTCCTCCATTTTTGGACTGTACTCCATTCCAGGTAGAGTCAAGTTGACAACTGAGAAGAGCCATCACAGTGATCACCCGCATCACTGAGGGAGCTAGGCCATGAACTTAAAACAGGAACCTGGAGTCAGGAACTGAAGCAGAAACCATGGAAGAATACTGATTCCTACTTTGCTCTTTCTGACTTGCTCAGTCTGGTGTCAACAACACAATGAGCCAGGCTCTCATACATCAATCATTAATAAAGAAAATGTCCCACAGACATGCCCAAAGGTAAGTATTTTGTCAACAAAAGTTGTTCTGTTTTCCAACATGTCTGATTTGTGACAAGTTGAACAATTAACCAAAGCCATTACTTTCAACAAAAGAGACAAATGAGGACCCAAGGCTATTGCTTAATCAGTAAGCTGAATGCTGTATAAATAAGAGGACCTAGGTTTGGATCCATGACACACAAGTAAAAAGCTGAGTGCAATAGCACGCATGTCATCCCTGTGCTGAGGTGCGAGGAGAAGACAGGTAGATCTGCAGAGCTCATGAGCTCCACAGCCTATGTAAACTAAAGTTCAACAGAAGATACTGTCTCTAAAAACAAGGTGGAGAAAGATTGACAAGATACATGAATTTAACTCTGGAAAACACACACACACACACACACACACACACACACACACACATGAGAGAGAGAGAGAGAGAGAGAGAGAGAGAGAGAGAGAGAGAGAGAGAGAGAAACTCCTACTGTACATTTTATTTTACCTGTTGCTCTTTGACAAGAGTGGAAAAGCCCCTAGGCAGTCTTATTTTTTCTCTTCCCTCTTCTCACTTTCATCCATGACTCTCTAGTGAATCTACTGTAACCAACTGGCAGTCTTGATTTTTGACAGGACACCACGAGAAAACCCTACCAAATCAACTAACCTGGCCCCATAGGGGCCCACAAGTCTTAACTGCCAAATAGCATGCATGGGACTGACCTAGGCACGCTACACATATATAGCAGTTGTGCAACTTGGTTTTCTGGAGGGATCCTAGGAACAGGATCAGGGGCTGTCTTTGACATTATTGCTCTCCCTTAACTGGGGCACCTTGTCTAGTCACAATAGGAAAAGATTCACATAGTCCTACTGCAACATGTTATACTAAGGCAGATGATATTCATGGGAGGCCTCCCCTTTTCTGAGGAACAAGGGAGGAGGTAGGATTGAGGGGGTGAGGAACTGGGAGGAGAGGAAGAAAGGGAAGCTGCGATGTGGGTGTAAAGTAAATAAATTAATTATTTTTCAAACGTGAAATAAATATGTTTATTTGCAAAATAACTTTATAGTCTCCATATTCAAAATGGAAAGGTCTTTTTGATACAGTCCAATCCAGAAGTATCTAGGAGACCAAAATTTTGAATAGTACAACCCCAATAGAGCAAGAATCTACATAGCTGCATACTCACAGATAGTGACACTCACTTTTTTTTTTTTTTTTTAATCCATGTCTTCTTATTCACAATACAGACCAGGTACAGTGGCCTGGGCTGAGGTGTACATGGGGTAGGTTCATTCTGCCTCTTCTTTCTATACAGTGTAGGGACACAGCCTGTGGTAAGCACAATAGGACTCTCACTCTTTATATAGAAATAACTACACATCTATCCTCAAGAAGACTTTTGACAAGTTTCAGATAATTTATTTATAATTTCATTAAACATTTTATAAAATAATTTTCTGTATTATTCATTATATATTCTAATTATTTATGAGAAATAGTTTTAAGCCTTTAAATATAAGCAAATAAATCACCTCATTTACAATTTAAGGGTAGAAAATTAAAATAATTTAAAATGTGTTATTTTGGGAGTCAATTTAGAATGTGAACACAAACATAATCTCGTCCACACACACTAGATGTCACTGCATGACCTGAAATGTTGGCTGTAATCTGAGCTATTGCTTTAGCATCACTAGAGGCAAAATTAGCTGAGGGCACAAAATGATCTCCAGATTTATTTTCCAAACAACAACATATGGTTTCTATCTGGACAATTATATGGATACTAATGAATTCCTCTTGAAATTCCTCCAGAAATTGTATACAGGAATAAAAGAGACAATCTTATAGTTTCCTTTTGCATTAATTCTTACTTTCTCAGACTCTAATATTAAATAAAAATTTTGCATTTAGTGTGTAAGTAATTACTCTCATTTTGAAGAATAACAGCACTGTAGAGAAAATAAATATTGATTAACTTAGAAACCATTCCAATATAACAGTAAAAAAAAATCAGAGGGAAAAGTACCTATTGGGTTCATGCTCAATATAGAGTCTGATACAAAAAGAAAAGGAACAGTTCCAAGGCTCAGCTGATGCACACTAAATGCTCAATGCCTCATCCACATGGCAGGCTGCCTCTGATCTTAGCACCACTCTCCCAGGAAAGACTCACTCATGAAGGACTTCCATCACAGAAGCATTTCACAATTCTGGGAACCCAAATTGGAACCCTGCCCCCAGAAAACCTCAGAATAAGATGCTCATCAAAACTCTTGGAAAAAAGTAGGGAGAATATGAAACTCGGAGCAAAATCGGGATCAGATAGAAGCCACACAGTAGTTGTAGCAATAGAAATATAGTAGTGATATCTAAAGCTGAAAGTCTCTCTACAACTCAGTTGTGGAACATGGAACCCAGCAGGGCATACAGACCAAAGCAATAGTGCCTAGTCCCAAAGGCTATGGAAACAACAGAACTTTAAGGGACTCTGAAGTCAAAGGAATCACAATACCACTTACCATGGCAATAGAAGGGAGGGCTGCGTAGGTCAAAGGAACTGGTAATAAGAACACATGCTCCACTATGTTCATAGCAGCCTTATTTATAATAGTCAGAAGCTGGAAAGAACCCAGAAGTCCCTCAGCAGAGGAATGGATACAGAAAATGTGGTACATTTACACAGTGGAGTACTATTCTGCTATTAAAAACAATGAGTTTATGAAATTTTTGTGCAAATGGATGTATCTGGAGGATATCATCCTTAGTGAGGTAACCCAATCACAAAAGAAGTCACTGGATATGTGCTCACTGATAAGTGGATATTAGCCCAGAACCTTAGAATACCCAAGATACAATTTGCAAAATACAAGAAAATCAAGAAGGAAGACCAAAGTGTGGATACTTCATTCCTCCTTTGAATAGGAAAGGAAATACCCATGAAAGGAGTTACAGAGACAAAGTTTAGAGCTAAGGGGAAAGGATAGACCATCCAGAGACTACCCCACAGGGGGATCAATCCCATAATCAGTCACTAAACTCAGACACTATTGCATAGCACAGCAAGAGTTTGCTGAAGGGACCCTGATATAGCTGTCTTGTATGAGGCTATGCCAGGGCCTGGCAAATTCAGAAGTGGATGCTCACAGACATCTATAGGATGGAAAACAGGGCTCCCAATGGAGAAGCTAGAGAAAGTACCACAGGAGCTGAAGGGGTCTGCAACCCTATAAGAGGAACAACAATATGAACTAACCAGAACCCCCAGCGCTCGTGTCTCTAGCTGCTTATGTAGCAGAAGATGGCCTAGTGGGCCATCATTGGGAAGAGATGCTCCTTGGTATTGCAAACTTTATATGCCCCAATATAGGGGAACACCAGGACCAAGAAGTGGGAGTGGGTGGCCAGGGGAGCAGGGCATGGGGAGGGTAAAGGGAACTTTCGGGATAGCATTTGAAATGTAAATTAAGAAAATATCTAATAAAAAAAATCGGAAAAAAAAAAGAACTGAGTGCAGTGTATTGAAGGATAGAACTATGGGACACAATTCAAGAACATAGTCTCTTCTCCTGTACCTGAGACTGGCAGGGCTCCTATCAAACCATTATAATTGTTACCAAAATTGATTTGTACCTCGTAGATTAATATAAGGAAATATAACTCAACAAGAATCCTCAGTGTATGTCCTCTGAAAGAGCAGCTGGTAATCTTAACCACTGAGCCATTTTTCTAGCCAGGATGGTTACCACAGCTTTAAATGAGTTGGGGGGAAAAACCTCATTTCAGTAACTTTTTATCAGTGAGGAAGCATGTCTGCATTAATATGGGGATATGTGATGATCCAGCCCATTGTGGGCAACACTATTCCCTAAGCAAGGGTCTTGATATATAACAGAAAACATATAGTTCAGCACAAGAAAACAAGCAACAAGGTTGCATTCATTTGTCTCTGCTCTTGACTGTGAATGTGATGTGACTAGATGCTTGATTTCCTGCTGTGGCTTTCTCAAAATGATGGACTATAACTTGGTACTGTAAAATAAAATAAACCCTTTCTTTCCCTGATGGCTTTTTGTCAGGGTATTTTATCATATAAGTAAACATGAAACTAGGACACTAAGAGATATGCAAAACACAACAAAGAACTCAAGAAACACAAGACCACACCCTGTTCAAACAGCTACATAAGTTGATAGTTTCTCAACACCAGAAAATAAAACATTTCAAGTTGAATTGTTTGCAAAAGATTTCTGAACCTTGTTTTCAAAAATATCAATGACCAAACATAAGACTCTATCAAATATATGAAGAATTTAATATAATACTGGGGCAGGGATGAGGGGATTTACAAAAATCAATTTAGAAAGTTATGAAAGTGAATGAAAAAACTAGTAAAGTGGAGAAAAAAAAACATTGAAAAATTCACCAAAAAAATTGAGGTGTTAAAAAAAAAGAAATCAAATAGAAATTATAGAAATTAAAAAAAATCAAGGAATAAATACAATATACCATCAAAAATACACCTAGAAGAATAAATCTCAGAGATGGAAATCGAGGTGGAGAAAATAATTCACAGCGATATAATAAAATAATTCACACCAATATAATAAAATAACTCACACCAATTTATATAGTGAGAGCGGGTCAGCAAGCATGACGGAAACTTCCTAAAAGTCCCATGCAAGAGGCCAAACATAAGGAACCAGGGATGGCAGAAGAAGCTGAGATAAAATCAAAGACACAGACAACTTATTCAATGAAAACACAGTCAAAGGTTCTCCAAACCCAGATACATAGACATCTGAACCTCAAAATTAAATATTGTTAACTAATACTATGACACTCAGAGAAATCATTGACTAAAATTGATGGAGAAAATTTATTTCAAAATTATAGAAGGTAAGATAATTTATGACAGCTAATCTGGCATTGTAGAACTGTAGAAGATTTTGAAAGAAATAAATAGATAGAGAAAAAGTGAAGACAATTTCGCATATATGGACACAGAAAAAGAAAATACACTTCGTAGAAATAGATAAACATAGGGAAATTAGGAAATAACCAAACAGGGTTTGCAGAGCAAGCCAAAGAACGTTAAATAATGCCATCAATATGGTAAATTGTTTTTGTTGATTTGTATATGTTGAACCAACCTTGCATCCCTAGGATGAAATCAACTTGGTTGTTACATGTAATCTTCTCAATGAGATTTCAAATGCAATATGTGAGAATTTTGTTATTTTTACATATACTAAAGATAAAGGTATTTTAATTTATATAGGGATTCAAAGATGGTTCACTATACAAAACTCCATTGACATAATTCCCGATATAAACAAACTTCAAGAAAAAAATGACATGATTACCTCATTAGACACTAAAAATGCCTTTTTGATAAAATGCAACACCCCTTCACATATTTCTCATTACAGTTTACTTAGTGTAATTTATGCTTATTATGTTATAGCATTTCAAAACATTAAAGACAACATTTTGCCATCACTACAAACATAATTCTACTTTGGAATATATACTATCAAGTCATGGAAAATATTTATCAGTAGTTAAGATACTTAAAAATGAAGCTCTTGATTTACCAATGAATTTCTAACCCCTCCTGTCCCCTAAACTAAGAGCAGTGAAGCATATTAGATGAATGAATTTAAGGTGTGTATATCTCAGGATAGTGTCCCTGGTGTTAGTCATTCTAGTGGTTCACCATCTCCTTGCTTTTGCTTTTCCAAGCCTTGGCTTTCTTTCTGGGACCAGCATTCTTGTACTGACTCTGCTGGCTCAATGTGTCCAACTTTGACTTCTCAGTCTGTTAGATCTGACCACTCTGTCTGACATTACAAGGCAAGGAACATCCACAGGTATTGTTGAGTTAATTGTCTGTTGCCCATGTTGTGGGACATGCAGTCTATCTACCATTAAGAGTAGTTTGTTTCCCCAGTGAGAATCTCCTAGAGAAAACTAGTTTTTCTTCTATAAGTGGGTATCATTTGGAGATGGCTTCTCGGTTAGAAGGTTAGAAATGGAACATGTGTCCATTTCTCCTTTCAGTGAAAGAGAAACTTATTCACCCTTGATGGAGTTGTAGACCTGTGGAGGAGACACAGTGAAAATCTGTGTGGTAGCTTTCAGAAAAGCAAGCAGAACTTCTATATTATATAGTAATACCACTCAAGGGCTTATACCCTAGGGAATCTACATCCATGTTATTGCTGCTCTGCTCACATGATAAAAGATGAAGTCGACCAAGATGATAACAATAGATGAATGGATAATGAATACATCTTATTTATGCATAACAGAAATTATTCACCCATAAAGAAAAATGAAATTATGACAATTCTTAGGAACATGTGTGCCGCAGACCCTCTTAGGCCCCTTGTCTGCGTGGCATGAGTTCTCTGGAGCAAGTGCGCAAGGATTCAGCGAGTGACAAACAGACTCACACAAAGGAGTGTGGATCTGAATGAAATTTATCAAATTGAGCATCAAACTTTTTATACAGAAGAAAATAGGGGAGTTAGGTTAAGGTACAATGAGATCACCAGATGCTTAATGACTCTTACACAAAACAGAGGAAATGTAAACACAAAGACTGGTAGTGAAAGACTTAGAAATGCAAGGACTCCTTCACATTGTGACTCCAGAAAGGTGACACCCCAAATCACTCACGAGAAACAGTCTTGATGCAAACTGCAAGAGGACTTTTATTATCAGCCAGCTGAGGACAAGCTCCTTTTACCCCGAGGGGCTGGGGAGTTCGACCAGGAGTGGAAACAGTAGGGGGCTTTTAAGAAAAAAGTGAGAAGTTGGGAGGAGTTGGGAGGAGTTGGGAGGTGTTAGTTTACAGCTCTTCTCTGGGCAGGGGGGTGGAGTGGGGTAACCTTGCTGAAGGAACAAAGAGAAGGAGTCAGCTGTCCTTGGAGTTATCTCTGGGTCTCTGACACAGACAGGCAAGCTGGGTCATCTTGCTAACAAAGAGCTTCTCACTGGCTGTATTCTTAGAGATCGGGAAACAGGCTTTGGGGGAGCATTTAGGGGCTGTACATTTAAGGGGGAAACACTTTGGGGTCTCACAGTAGGAACTGGGCAAAAACAACTGAGACAAATTAGCTCTATCTAAGGTCAGCTATATTATTAGAAGCCAGGCATGAGGTCTTAATACTCCCAAGGCAAGGGCATTCACACCCAAGTCATGATGTTGCTAAGCTTGCCCTGAGGTTTCTAACTCTATGTAGTAGATAGTAATGCCTGATTTATTTCACTATCTCTTTTACCACAGTAAAGGCAATTCTGAATGTCACTGAATAGGTGACATTCTTTCTGAATTCCAAGCCCAGGGTTGGCTCAAGGACCACCCAGGGCATTGATAAAGGCCAGGAAGCAAAGCTCTATCTTGCTTAGGTATTAACAAAACAATACTGAAAGGAAGGACACAGATCAGTTTACCAACTAAAGCAAGGACATTTGAGCATTCTTTATACAGGATACCAGGGCTCCAGGAGACTAAGTTTTTCTGAACGTTTTGCCTCAGGACCACACCCAGCCTGTCAGGCAGGTCACTACTGGAGTGGATGTAGCACATGTGCAACTAAAATATTATGAAAATATTAAATTAAGTGAAGAAACCCAGGTTCAAAAAGACAAAAACCGTATGTTCTCTCTAAACGAGATTCTAGATTCTAAATATTAAATCAGTGTATATAGGTGGGAGTAAATGTGAAACAAGAAAATTAGAAAGGGGCTCTTCAAAATTAGAAAAGGGGGAATGTGTTGAAGAAAGCAACAGCACATATGAGATGGAAATAAATGGAGTACAGAGAATTACTAAAGTGGAAAGGAAGAGGATGGGGGAATGGAGAAACAGAGAAAGACACAGGGAGCTTTGCATGTCAACTAAACATATAGAGACACTGTTCTTGTCATTGTTTCATCAAAACTCTATTTATACTCATTGCATTAGATATTAAAACAAAGCAAAACAAAAAACCCCAAAAGGTATGGACAATCAAACAATGTCAAATATTCTAAAAATCTAATAAACTTAATGAACTTCAGATTCAGTGCATAGTTCCTGGATGCCTCGTACATTGGAAGTATCAAGATAAACTAAGGGATATAAATATATGTATGTGTGAGTGTGTGTGTGTGTGTGTGTGTGTGTGTGTGTGTGTGTGTGTAATCATACATGGAGACTCTAAAAGGAATCAGCCCTCAAGTAATATAAAAAACCTTCCTTTGAATGATATACATATTGAAGGTGGTTTATCTATGCTGCCTTAAGTTGCCAAATACTTGCATTATTTATCAAGTACACTTAATATTGAATGTAAGAGGTGGATAAACATTTGTCCAAAAAATTTACACAACCAATTAAAACCATTAAAAAGTAGCATGCACATTTTTAGTTGCAGAACTTTCCTGAATTACTGCTATTTTAACATGTAATATAATTCTCTGAAGTAAGAAAGTGTCTTATTTTTAAAGTGATGCAATATTATAGAACTGGAACCCTGCTGAACAGTATGTATCTCACACTAAAACACGAAAGTGACAGATGACCTTGGGAATAGGAAAATTCTAGTATTTGTGACCCAAAATATTTGGTAGATTTAGAAAATTCCGTGGTTTGATGTGATTGTTGGAAATTAATAATCTGCAGTGGATATTTTGAAAGCTAGTATATATTTTGCCTCATTTTTTCTGCTCTTTTAAAGAAAGACAAAGAAGCATTTTTATAGTACAATTCAATATTCACATCCATTATTTAGCTGAAGCAAACAGAAGAAAACTTAGAAGAAATTTCATGTACACAGTGAGTCTCATGTTATGCTTCAAGGTTTCCTAAGGGTTTAATGTTGCTTCACTTCTATCATTTAAGATTTCTCCATGAGCACAGTCTTAGCTGAATTCAGAGTTTGGTGAACAACAGAAAGGCAAGGTTATGGGTGAAATGTTAGTTAGTCAATGAGGATTTAAAAAATTGTATTAATTGTTAATTCCCTCTGTTTGCCCCCTTTCCTCCACGTGTGTGTGTGTGTGTGTGTGTGTGTGTGTGTGTATGTATGTGTGTGTGTGTGTCTGTGTGTGTGTGTTATGCTTCCAAAAACAATTCAATCAAAACTCACACTCACACTCGTGACTAGTTGGATTCTCACTTTGATTTTTAAGTACCAGCTGAGTATGGAGGCTCATGCCAACAACCCCAGTATTCTGGAGCCTGAATAAGAGGATCACTGCTTGCTTTCATTAAAAGCATATCATCCTTTAGAAGAATTTTTCATTTTGAATGGTTTGAAAATATGCAACAAGACACAATCACTTACTCTAACACTTAAAACTAACTCTAATTTTACATACTATTTTAATATATTTGTTGAAATTTCTTAAATATACAAAATGCATTTTGGTCTGATTTATCATCTAGTATCTCCCTGCCCCAGCTTTATCCAGGACCTACCAACCTAGTCCCCTGCTGACTCCGTATCTTTTCCTATTACTATTATTATTAGCCTTCTTTTATGGTTAGTGCTGACCATGTATGGATGGCTGTGGGTTTATCTATTGAGGCATAAGCAACCTGAGTAAAATAGGAGCCTAGCATGGCCCCACCACTAGCTGAAGAGCTATGGGCAGATTATGAATCACTGTTAAAGGAGTAAGAAGATATGGCCATTGGTAGGTTGTTCATGCAATAGATGAACTCCTAAAGTTGAAAGCAGAATAGAACTGTGGCTAAAAACACAAATATTAAGAAGGTAGCTTAATGGTATGACCAAATAGCAAAAGATCACCAGTCACTTTCTTACACCTAGGGTTTTGTGTGCTCTCCACACCATAGTCATAGACCAAGTTTATGGTATCAGAAATGAAATTGCTCCTGTGAAGTGAGCCTCAAATCTGATCAGAAAACAGTTGGTTGTCTCCATAAGTGCTATGCCACCATTGCACCGTGGGTACAACTCACTGGGCAAGTTGATATTGTATTATGCAGGGTCAAGTAAATCATTTTAATCATTTGGTGTCTTTTTTCTCCAGAAACCTACATTATACCTTTCAGTTCTATGAGAACTAGCAATTAGGGAGAAAGTCTTTCATGTTCAAACTGATTTCTTCATGTCCTGCGAATAAAGCGTGTGATGTCTTCAGCAATAGTCTTAACATTTAGTTGTAGTGGATAATCAAGAACAATGGTGATGTGTTTTTTTGGATGCCTCTGAAGCATCCCCCACCAATAATTCATAGAGAAGTAACTACTTGTCCATGAGATTTTTATTAACTAACTCTTTGGTTGTGAACACTTAAACCATCTTTACAAAGAGTTAAGCTTTGCTACTATTTTTTGTTTCCAATTCCTCGTCATAATAGCCTGTATGGCTATATTGATAAATGTATACGTGATTTTAGCATTCATTATGAATGATTAAAATGTTCCAGCCTCTTGACTGACTTCCAAAGCTTCTTCCTCTATTCCTTTTTTTTTTAAAGAAAGAGGGACTTGTTATAGTAGCACCCAATTCCTCTGTTAGCAGAACCTCTTTCGTCCCATCTTAAGTTACTCTAAGTATTTAATGCTGTTGATGCTACAGTTAAGGTAACATAAAAAATTAGAAATTTGTTGAACACAATTTTGGGGGCTAAGATATTCAAGATAAAGGTGCCAGTGTTTGGAGATCTCCCAGCTGGATCATGATATACCTGCAAAAAGAGTAAGAGTGCATATTACCATCCTCATCCTCAGGACAGAAGCATGCTTTAAACCCCCTCTTTCTAATTCTAGTACATTAACAACTCCTGAACTATCAGGTAACATTAATTTTATTCTAAGCCTCCTAACATTGAGACTAGTCTTAGATGTCTCAGAGACACATCCTACAGAATTTACATGAAATTCAAGGAGTTCTCTAGATACAAAATTCAAGGTATGATTTCCATAGATGGTGTTGCCGACTACCTAATTCCAGAACCATCAAAGATATAATTTGAAGAGTTAGGTCATGGAATTGGTTAGTGACTGCAAAAGAGAAAGTAGGTCACCTACCAGACTAAACGAGAATCATTTCTGAAGTGCTATGAAAGCCCCACTTGGAGCATTGTGTTATAGCTATGGATTGCTGAGAAATGCTGAGTGATGAAAAGAACACCCTGCCAAAAGGTTGAGTCACTCCTCAGTGTGTAAGTGTGTGTCATTAGGAAGGCAGAGACAGACTGCAAAAGAGCAACAGTACAGAGAAATAATGAGGAATCACGAGGTAGAAATGCCATTTTAGTCATTTTAGTCAGAGTGACCCTGTGGATAGAATTCCTTTTCCAGAAGGTGTTAAGCACAACTGAGAAAAATGGACAACAAATTGAGTGTTAAAGTTGTGCATGCTTACATTAGTGCAATGCAAAATCTAGTTACAGAAAGTAGTAGTCATTTCCTTGAGCTATCTGGAAACAGCAGTATGACTCATTTAACATTCAAGGTACATCATTCTATACTCTACCCAATTTCACCTACCATATTTCCACTTTGCATTGCCTACAGGTATTCTTTGTAATGTAAACATCTGTGATATATAAACATTTGGACTTTCTTTGGCTCTGCTGCTTCAAAACCATTGTCTCCATGTAGCTGACAAATGGAAATACGAATGGGAAATATAAATTCCATATAACATAAAAATCTATCCTCAAAACTCCTTAATATTTTCCCAAATTTAAGTCAATACTTCAAAATTATTGAACTTCTTGAAGATGCAAATAATAAAATAAAATCTGAATTGCCTCATGTTTGTGTCTGTAATTGGCTTCACCTGACCTATACTCTTCACTCTTTAATTGAATCTCATTTGCAATGTTCTCACAAGCACCTTCCGAGTACTCAGTCTAGAGAGTTCAAAGAGTTCCCATAAGAGTCCCCACAGGCCACAGTAACTGACTGTTTTCAGATATTCCTTCTCAGTTTCTAGAAGGCAGAGACTATCTCTTAGTCCTACCTCTCTAGATAATCTTATGCACAAAAGATGCTATATAAATGTTTTCAAAGTAAGTACAGTAATTATCATAAAGATCTTCAAGGAAAGGAGAAATGATTGAAAGTTGATAAAATTGAGCCATGAATGGTGTTAACAACCTGCCCTGGGACATCTATCACTCTGATTTAACACTTTCAACAGCAGAATACCAGATGTACATTCAGGAACTGTTGGACTGTTATAGTCACAATGATAAGTGTATAAAACAGAAACACTGCTACTCCTGGTTGATATCCAGAAATGGTAACTCTTATTTGTTTCTACAAGTATGTCTACAGTTTGCAGAAGACAAAAGTCTTTCTCAGGTCAGATACAGAATTGTAAACTGGACACTGTAGAATTTGTTTCCCTTCATTGCTTCCAAGATGATTTTTTCTGTATGATTTTTTTGTTTGTTTGTTTCTCGTTTTGTTTTTCAAGACAGGGTTTCTCTGTGTAGCTCTGGCTGTCCTGGAACTCACTTTGTAGATCAGGCTGGCCTCGAACTTGGAAATCTGCCTGCCTCTGCTGGGATTAAAGGCGTGCGCCACCATCGCCTGGCTGTATGATTTTTTAAAATCCATTTACTGAAGTAAAATATAAATACATGTCTGGTGGAATTAGAAAATACAAAGTCTGTCCCAGATTAACTAACTGATTAGAGGCTGAAAACTGGAGAAATTGTTTCTTTCATGTCTCTTTGGGGCCACCTGCTTTTCTCCTGCTGGAGCCGTTCATCTCTTGTTTCTTTAATATGGGAAAGAATGGCATGAAAATCTTTCAGCAGCTCAGTGGCTTTTTTCTCCTTAAACCATATTTAAGAGAGTGGGCAGAAAGTCAGAATGAAATACAAGTAAAATTCTGAGAAGCCAAAAGGAAAAAAAAAAAAAAGCCACATATCTAAAATCAGAATGTTGTATGTTTGCGATGTATCATTCTGAAAACTGGACATCTTAGTGGTCTGGGCTTTTAGTTGGGCTTCGATGAGTTATTGTATGTATTTCTTATCATATCAGAAGGTATAAGAAGGTAGGATAATCATGGCAAGTGCTTACTACACAGCCAGACATGTGCAACAGAGACAGACCTAACTCAATGGACTCGGCTGTGTAGCACAAGTAGAGGTCAGTTGCCAGTACTGCTATTGATAAGAGATTCAGAGGTTTTCAAAAAAGGAGGAAAAGGCAGGTACTTGTTTTATTTTTTGCCTTGTCTGATTGATTTTCATCTTAACTCACTTCAATAAATAGTAATGTGGAGTAGCCATTAAAATCAAAGGAACAATTAAACATACTCTGTGTATTTAAGAAGAGAAATGAATTAAAATTTTAATTAAGGTGGAAGGTGACATGCCATGTTATAAATATTCTGAGATTTCCTATTTAAGTTAAAGATTAAAAAAAAAAGAGTCAATGTTATTATGTATCAGTATTTGACTATTTAGGATAGGCTATATTAATTTTGCATCAAAACATTTTCTTTGTATTATAGAGCAATAGTGATAAAGGCAGTTTAGTACTGGCAGAAAAAATTGATAGGTAGACATATGAAAAAATTGAGAACCAGGAAATAAACCAACAAAACTATACCACCTAATTTTTTACATTTGTAGAAAACTGCAGTGAAAATAGCCTATTCAAAAAATGACACTTAAATGAGTTAAAACTCAAATTTAAAACCTTGAATGCTAAAGTTGCTGCAAAAATATTATAGGGAATGCTGTTTAAGACACTTGTGGAGGCAAGAACTTTATGAAGAGAAATTTCAGTATCAAGGGGCATGGACCCAACTTTCAATAGATGGGATGCTATGAAACTAAAAGTTTTCTGAACATTGAAAGTAATTATGAGCTGACTGTGTAAATATTTTTAAAAATATTGTGAGCTTGTAAATTCATCATATGAGTGCAACCTAAATTGATAAATCATTTCTAAATCAAAGAATTCTATAAAGAATTGATTCCTATTGATTCAGTGAACATTTGAAATTAAGGGATGTGGCTAATTGGTAGAGTACTTAAGTAGTATGCATAAAGCCCTGGATTCAGTTCTCCAGGAACACGTAAAGTCAGACATGATGACACATACCTTTTTATAATCAAGCACTTGGAAGGTGGATTTCAGATGTTCAGGGTCATTCTTTACTATATAGTGAGTTTGAAACTAGCCTGGGGTATATGAGACCATCTAAAAAACCAACGAAAATACCTTACAAATATTTGAGATCCGTACTATGTTTAAAGACATTAGTTCAAATGATATGGTTTGATAAAAGTGTACTCATATATACTTTCATTTAACGTGTACCTACAAGTATTTAAGGCCATGAGACTAAATTTTCAGAATTAAGAAAACAACATGTATAAGACTGTAATGACAGAAGAAACAAAAAGATAGGTAGAAAATATTTATTTCAAGGGCAACAATCTTCAGGCTATGGAGGTGAAAGATGATTCATAGTGGGTATTTTTCATATACTTTCCAAAGTATACTTTTCAAAGTTAACACTAATTGAAATATTTAGAATTTTCATTAGGATAAAACCCATAAAACTTACCACTGCAACAATTCCATGTGTACAATTAAGTGTCATTAAGTACATTCATATTATTGTGAAAACTTCACTAATGTACATACAGATATTTTACTCCTTCCCAGCTGAGACTATCCATCAAACCCCAACCCTCCACCATTTCCTCTGCCCAGCCTTTGCTTAGCTGCTCCATTTTTCATCTATTGAGATATGAGTGTTTTAAGTACCACTTATAAGTGGTATCATGAAATAGTTGTTTGTTTTCTTTTTTGGTTCTGATATGTCCTTACAAATGTTGCTTTGGTCATAATGTCTGCTCACAGCAGTAAAATCTGAACTAATACAGAAGTTGGTACCAGGGATTGCTGTATTATTGTTGTAATAGACCTGATCATGCTTTTGATTGGAAGAATGTGTATTTTGAGACTTTGCATTTGAAAAAAAGTAGTGGAATGCTTTAATTTGGGCTGACTTACAGGTTCAGTGGTTCATTCCAGTACAATCAAGGTAGGAACATGGCAGCATTCAGTCAGACATGGTGCAGGAGGAGCTGAGAGTTCTATGTCTTCATTTGAAGGCCATAGAAGAAGACTAGCTTCCAGTTAGCTAGGATGAGGGTATTAAAGCCCATGCCCACAGTGACACACCCACTCCAAGAAGGCCACACCTCCTAATAGTACCACTCCCTGGGCCAAGCATATACAAACCATAACAGTATCACTATTGATATAAATAAATAAATAAATAAATAAATAAATAAATAAATAAACAAACAAACAAATAAATACAGAAAGAAAGAGAGAGAGAGAGAGAGAGAGAGAGAGAGGAAGAAAGAAAGAAAGAAAGAAAGAAAGAAAGAAAGAAAGAAAGAAGTAAAAGTATGGGGAAAGTGTTCATTCTGTGAGGGGATTTGAGGGTCAGTTGAAGGCCAGTGTTTGCCTTTCATCATGTGTTTTGGTGGCTTGGGGATTTTGACTGCTTCTTCTTGGTTTTTAGACATTGAGTCTGTTACTATGAATGACTCCTGTGTATGGGTTCTTCTCTTTTATCTTACTTAGACTGTGGAAAGCAGAGTAATTTATTTAAGAAAAGTGCTTGCCCCAAAGCAATAAACATCCTTTTAGTGTCTGGTACACTGTTTAAATGTCTACTGCATATTTTCATAATGTACAAAGCATTAAGATGAAAAGGGTTTGGGTACTGAAAATATCTGGTCTTCCCTCAAGGCTATCCAAAGTACAGATTATAACTGCCATCAACATTGGCCTAGAATGTCCTGGGAGAATTTATTACATGCTACTGATGTACTTTTGAGAAAGAGTTTTCAAGTGATTTTGTCCTTGCACAATATTTGAAATATTAAGCATTTAGCTCTCAAAAACTCAAACTTATGTCACCAAAGCTGAAGTATTTGTATATATAGATATATACAAATGAGTTATTCTAGGTATCAAAACCTTTCCATTAAAGTGAATTATGTTGGGCAGTTGGTGGCACACACCTTTAACCCCAGCAGTAGAAAGGCAGAGGTAGGTAGAACTCTATGAGCTCGAGGCTGGCCTGTTCTACAGATCGAGTTCCAGGACACCCAGAGCTACATGAGAAACTTTGCCTTGGGGGAATAAACGTGAACACCAGTCCATCTCTTAGCCAAATTATCATTTATTTCCCTGGAAATCAAGTTCTGTTATATGAATATTTCCTAAACATTGCTATGCCACAGTTGAAAGCTCCTCTATGGGGAAACTCTACATCAAAAATAGGATAAAGAAAGAAAAACATGGTTCTAGGTTTCTGTTGGTTTTTTTTTGGGGGGGGGTTGTTTTGTTTAATAGAAAGAAAGAAAATTTCTAGTTAACGCAGACCTTGTTAGTGCTAATAAGAAGTGACAGAGCAAGCTTTGCACTGACTGGATTTGTAGTTCATTTCTAGTTAACTACTCAATTGTACTGAACAAAATCAGAGGGCTGGGGATAAAAGGAACAAAACCATCCATCTGTGCTATCTTATGGGGAGAGGCATTACCGTCTACATCCAGGGTTTGTGTCTGGTTAGAAGTTACATCTGAAAGAAAGGAAAGAAAAATTTGTGCTTCCCAACTTCTTCTGATGATATTTTCTCAAATATAAGGTTTGGCTCTATGATCTATTCATAATAAATTTGACATATATATGAATTACATATAGAATTTATATATAGTATATGATTGTATATGCTGTATATAATATATATAATATACAAATAAATGTATACACATATATGTATGTATATATATACATACATATATATGTATGCATATATATATATGTGTGTATTACATATATATATGAAAACTATAGCAACTTAACCACGGAAAGTATGGCTAAGTACTGGGAGCCTGGTTCTTTGCTGTTCACACCTCCCTATTCTCAATAATAAAAGAATATAGATAGCTAGAACAAACTGAAACTTCCAGAAAAAAAAAAAAAAACTTGCCTAAAAGTCTCTGCTTTGTGCTTGAGGGCTGGCAACACATTACAAGGATACTAATAATGCCAATACATTCAGAGGACCTGAATGTGGAATGGATGATTCTTACAGAGGGAATTTAACAAGCAAGCATGGTGTAATTAAAAGGCTCTGCGCATGCCTATCACCACCAAATGCAGGATTCTAAGGCTTTGATTGACCGATTCAAGGGACAAGCGAAAGGGAAGGAGAATCCTGTATCTTCTGGAGTCTAAAACGAAGTAGAAGTGTCCTGTGTGTAGGACTCCCCTGGTAGAACTTATAACCAACAGCCACTATGGACTGAGTGTCCGCAGCTCCCTAAAATGGCTGAAGACTGCCTTGTGGTGAGGAAGGCAGGGTGGGGGGAGCAACAGTTTCTGGAGCGAGGTGCCCAGCTGCTGGCCGACATTCTAGGTGATAGATGTGATGAGCAATTCTCTTAAAGCACTGATTTTCTGCCAGGGACAGAAAACGCTGGAAGCTCATCCAAAAACTCCTCTGCAATTAAAGTTGTAATGAAGTGGTTGGTCACTCTGCCCACCTCCCTTAACAGAGAGGTGACTCTGTTCTTGGCAACCACCTCCACACACAAACCACAAAGAGATCACCTCCTTAGTCCTGTGCCTTGCCTGGGTCTCACAGCTCACTACAAACCCTGCTTTACTACGCACGTAAGAGCTTTCCAAGTAGGTGTGCGTAGGGTGCGGACGTAGCTCTTTTATAATTTCTAAGGTTTTTTCTACATTCTCTCTTCCTTAAAACAACAATAACATCAACAACACCCCCTAATAAAAAAAAAGTGGGGGAGAAGAAATTCACAGTCTTTCCACCTGCCTTGTCTTCCCATACTCCACCATAAAGCTTACAAGAACAGCCAGGGGCCAAACACAGGCAGCGAGCGGGCCAATACCTTGACCAGTGCCATCTGGTACCTGTTCACTTTACTTCTGCTCAGAGGTGATAGGGGTGGCTTCGAAGGACACATTTAAGAGAGGGTGTGATCCGGGTCCTCTGCCACTTTCAGCCTTTCTCACCAAGTTCTTTACTTGCTCTTCACATCAGGAGTGCATAGTGAACTCTGCCTAGCCTTTGGAAATGCAGAAGGCACAAAGCCTGCTAGGTTAGATCCTTTCTTCGCCGCCCCTCTAAGCCGAGCGGGCGCATCAAGGCTCTATCACCAGCAGGGGCCGCTGTTCGCTTGGAGCAGCAACCGGGCCACCTCCAAGGCCCGCGCCTCCCACGGCCCCTCCGGCCCAACCCGCCAAGTTCCAAGAGCTCCCAGTCGAGCGAGCGCCGGGAACGAGCACTGCCTGGGCAGAACACGGCGCACACAAGCCAGCTTGCGGCGCGCCCTAAAGAGGTTCTTGAGATACTTACGGACCTGGGACTTTGAAAGAGAGCCTGAGGATCTCCGCGCGCACAAGTGATCAAGCCAGAGCTCTGCCGGGCACCTGTTCGTCCCGCGCTACAGCCACTCTGGTCCCCACCCCTCCGATCCTCGCCTTCCCGGCGCCCACTTGCTCTCGTGATGAATTCAGTGCTGGGCAACCAGACCGACGTGGCTGGCCTGTTTCTGGCCAACAGTAGCGAGGCGCTGGAGCGCGCGGTGCGCTGCTGCACCCAGGCGTCGGTGGTGACCGACGATGGCTTCGCCGAGGGAGGCCCCGACGAGCGCAGCTTGTACATCATGCGCGTGGTGCAGATCGCAGTCATGTGTGTGCTCTCGCTCACTGTGGTTTTTGGCATCTTCTTCCTTGGCTGTAACCTGCTCATCAAGTCTGAAGGCATGATCAACTTCTTAGTGAAGGACCGGAGGCCGTCTAAAGAGGTGGAGGCAGTGGTCGTGGGACCCTACTGAGTGGCCCTCGGATCATCCTCGGCAGGTGCCTCCCCTCGGGCACCTCCAGTACTCCGCCAGCCGCGATGCACCCCTCACCATCACGGACCGAGCAACGCAAACCTGTCGGAGTCAGATTTTTTCTCTGGACTTCTGCCTTTGGGGAAAAAGTGACCGATTTCTGATCGCTCTTCAAAAGCTCCAAACAAGACTGTACAGGAGGAGCGCCCAGACTTCAGGACACAGCAGCAGGTGGCAAAAGCAGGGCGCAGAACTTTGGGAGTGGCTGCTTGCGTGGGATACTGGGAGATGGACCAGGCGGCGAAGGCCCCTTTCCACCTGCAGGTGGGCTCAGCACTGGGGACAGCTTGAGAGGAAGAGCAAGGCGGGGTGTGGATGGGTGTGTATTCAGAGGCCCAGTGACCGGAAAAAGTGACTGTTTATACGCCACGCTGCAGACCTAATTGGGAACATAGATGCGTGGGGGGTTTGTGACCTACTAGGAGAGTGAAACTTTGATCGATAGTAACCTGTGGTTTTAAGGGATTTGTGTTAGTTTGCTTGACTACAAATATTTGATAAGTCTCTTGTGCCCTAGTGGCCTGTTTGCCTGCCTGCGGGTTAGAGTTTTTTGTTATTCTGGGAGAACGGGTGGGGGGAGGGGAGCCTGAGAATGTGAATGGGGTAAGTGCTTTCTTTTAGTGCATTTCCAGCTGGGTCTTTCTGGGAGGCTAGCGCTCCAGCTAAGCCCAGGACAAAGATCCAGAGTAGAATTCTTAGCTCGTGTCTGCACGGTTTACGCCACAAAAGTGCTCTTGATATCCGTGACACCGTTTGACTCTTTTTCTTATTTAACATTTCCTTAATAAATGCAACATTTAAGTGTTTTGTTTCTGGCCTCCTGGTAGTCATTCTGTTCTCCTGGAGGAGGGGAAGGAAGGTCGGCTGCGCGGCTTCTGGGTCCCAGCCAGGAGGTTTCGCCTGGCCATAGCTGCGATTCCACTTCGTAGATCCTTAGATCCGTGGAGGGGAGGANGAGAGAGAGAGGTTTACTCTTTTTTTTTTTTTTTTTTTTTACAGAGAAGGTTTTATTGTTTCTTTTCTTGTGTAGTAGGGCCAACAGTCAACAGGTAGGAAGGAGGACAGCTTCCATTTGTGAACATGAGGGAGAGGAAACGAGACAGACATCTTATTGTGTAGACAGTTTCTGTGGCACCAGGTGAATCTGCTGCCTCCATGTTTGAGAGGAAAACAAAACGCTGAGATGAGTTTATCTTGTAACAAGTTAGGCATCTCATATGTAACTCATGTGTGTTTGTAGCTGTAGCGCCCACTGAGGGTCTGTCTGTCCGTGGGATTTATGAGCTCACCACAGTACGTTCAGGGTTCTGGAGATAAGGACTTGCACTGAAAACACATCTGCTAGAGGCACTAGAAATCTTTCTTTATAGTCTGATGTGTTCAAAATGCAAGCTCACAGCTAGCTCCAGGGAGTGGGCAGGAATTAACCCTTCAAGGCAATATGAAATGCTTCACATGGAACAGGTATTTATTGCAAACAAAAGTCCTACAAATGGAGAAAATAGCCCTTGTATGATAGAAGGCATCCAATATCACTTCTGCCTTTCTCTTCTTAATATTTCTTTGCTCTTCTTACATCTTCCCTATACCATCTACTTTCATCTCTCCACCCATATTTGTTCTTTGCTCTCTAGGAACCGTGATTGTGAGATAAAACAGAACCTGTAAATGTTAGTGCTTAGCTAGAATGGCTATAGGAGCGGAGTGCTGGGATTCACAATCGGTGCATTTATGAGAAATGCATTCTGAAATACAGAGCTCTGGAGACAGTTTCACAGGTTGTTGGGAAGAGAAGTCCAGTATAGGTAGACACTGAATCTCTACGGTTCACCGAGACCAAAAGTATCCACTTCGATCTTCGAAAAATGTGGGGAAGAAGGGACCACCGGTGTGTCGTTGGTGAAAGGGTCTAGGTGAGGTGAAGAGGATGAGTCAGAAGCCTAGAGACACGAAAAGCAAACTTGTTTGTGTCATTTTGAAACTTTTAGTCCTGCCCAGAGTTTATGGTGTGATTTTCTTTTCTTACCAAGAAGCTTTCAGTAAAATAGGTTTTGAACTCTATTCTCCATTTCACCTAAGACATCAATG
>LR751581.1:13094-28094 GCA_902729485.2 Mus minutoides | reverse complement strand
ATGACAATTTCTCTAGACAAAACAATTAAAAAACATCTCTGTCACTGTAGAACCATATAGTACAATGACTCTGCCTATGCCTACACAAGAGTCCCCTCTATGTCCCCTGTTTGTAACAAGAATAAAGATGTTAAAGAAGCATTAACTGTAAGATGGTTCCAGAAACTCTTAAGCACTTATACCTGGTCTCAAAGATGAAAGCACACTAGAGAAACAATGAGCTCAGATCCAGCAGTTGAAGGCAAAAGTTCAGTTAATAAGTATAGAATAGTACCTACAGTGTATTCTGAGAGTATGTGACTGACATACAGCATGGATGGCAAGATCTGTTATGCCCCACAAGAAGCATATTTTGTTAAGGAGTTAGAATGGCTTGATCCCCCTCTGCCATACACAGAAACATACCTTGAAGGAATCAGGATGATATGGCATATTGGAAAGATTAAGATGTTTGGACCTTCCCTTTGGGGAGTGTATGAGAACAGGCCCATATTGTAAGACTATGACACATAGGAAAGCTACATGGCACAAGCACTGCACCAGGCACCTTGAGGAATGAAAATTGCTCTTATGGGTTTGTTTCTTACTGTCTGGCACCTCCTGACCATGAAGGCTAAGAGCATTCAGGAGGAAGAGTAAAGGGGGCACCTGGAAGGATTGCTGAACCTTAAAAATCAATAGGGACTTAGTTGCTTTGCTTTTCCTTTAAAGAAAAATATTCTAATAAAGTTGATTACTGCTTTCATTCTGGATGTTGAAATCAGGGCTAAAATAGGTTAAAAACCATCTGTGAAAATATGGTACACTTCTTAGAATCATCAAGTCTGCTTTCAACATTGCCTGTGAATAAGTCACTATGCAAATATAGAGTTTAAAAGTTGTAGCTCTCTCCTCACCCGCTTCACATAGGCTCTTTTCAATAAACACACTAGCTATCAGGATTCACCTTTAGATTGTGTTAGTCTCTTTCCCTCGCTGTTTCCATGTCTCCTTGTTGGGACCTGAAGCCTACTGGAACTGGACTCTTGTGGATTCTAACCTGAAAACCGTTTCTTTCTCTTTCTTTCTTTCTTTCTTTCTTTCTTTCTTTCTTTCTTTCTTTCTTTCTTTCTCTCTCTCTCTCTCTCTCTTTCTTTCTTTCTTTCTTTCTTATTCTTAAGAACAGGAATTTTATTAAGTTATACTTAATAAAAAGTCTAGTCTTGACTTAGATATGTATACATTTTTTGAGATCCCAGGAGTCATTAATACATAAAATTAATACTAAGTTTGCTAGCCTCATAAAATTTTGCAATTATTAATTTTACCATAGAATTATAAAAAGACAATGCAGCAATATTTTCTAAAGTTTTTAAAACTAACTGAAAACTTTTAGTAAGTTGACATCTTTAATACATATGTTATGCATCTTTAATATGTATGTTATGCATATTTATGTTTGAAGAGCAAAAATTTAAAAGAACCAAGCAAGAAACATTTTTATGAACACTCACCTTGCTAAAAAGTAATTGTGTTTTCCTTCCAGTAAGTTGTTCCAGTGAACAACTTGAGGTGAGTTATACAACATTTAAGAAACCATTTAGATTTTCATTCATTATTATAATAAAACCACAAAAGGTCCTAATTATGCTCTGCCTCTTCATGAATGGCCATTTCATTGTGTTCTGGGTCCTGTCATGCTTCCTTTATCACCAAGAGATATATAACTTTATGTTCATTCTAATCTTCAGATGAAATGTAACAAGGAACAGATAGAGTTCAACTGGGAAACAAGAGATTGCTGCTCTCATATAATATTTTAAATAACTACATTCATTTAACCAATTAGTTTGGTACAAAGATCATCACAGAAACATACAACTGAAAACAATGTAAAGATCAACTTTTTAGAATTTCTCTTGAGGTTCTCTCTATCTAAGTTGGTATAGCCCCAAGTGTCCTAGACAACACCCTAGATCTCTGGATTACCTTGGACCTGGTAATATGAACTTGGACCATCTAGGCCTTAAAATCTAACATCTCTATTTGCTCATGAAACTAGAATTACCTGCACTCAATGTACCTATCTGGCTTTAAACATGTCTGTAATATACATTTATGGCACATTTTATATTAGAAAGCCTGTGATAATATACTATTAGACAACTTTAAGTGGATCCATTGATCTATTAACTGATAGAATTTCTTCAAAGCTTTGTGACTTTCTATGGGATAAATACAATATTCATCATTAAAGCAGCAATGATTAGATTCAATAAAAATTATCCAACATTTCAGAAGTTGATCTGACAAAGTCTTCTTGATGGAGCTGTTCTTATTACCTTTCTTATTTGGAAATCTTGTGCATTAAGCACATATGCTGTTTTATGGCTATTCTTTGAGCATTCCCTAACTCTGCTTCTAAAATTTTCCATCATCGTCATCTAAAATTATTCTCATTGAATTAGGTTAACTTTTTTCTTACCCAAAGAAACTGAACCAACATTATTGATTTCTTTGGACTTCCAACTACTTTACATGCCTTTCTTCTGAGCAAAGAAACAAGACCCTTAATTGCAACTATCCACTTTGCCAGGAGCTTCTGCTGCATCTTGCAAATACACCGGTGGGCTTCTTGATTCTTATTCCCAGGTAGAGGCAGGTGTAGAGAGCTAATGGTGTGGTTGAGTGCTTTGTCAACCATGAAAACTGATGTGTGGGAGCTTCTTTCTCATACAGTTCCTGCCCACAGGGAAGCCCTTCTCTGCTTCTGGTTTGCAGGAGTGTGGGCCTGAATCTGAGCACAGGTGGCAGAGTGTTGGCAGTGTGTGCAACACATATACAGCCTCTCATGACCATTGAGACAAATATGAGAGAACATGATAATTTCCAGACATCATGTCCTCATTTTTCTGGCATGATGGTTAATTTACACTATGATAATTTAGTTTGCAGGAAATGATAATTTCCTGAAATTTTCAGTAGTTAATAACATAACACCAAGTCCCCAGACATGATTTTGCCTGTGGTTAATCCTTCCTTGATTACTTTATCACCAATAGCTTGAATACCAAGTTACAATTTTTCTTTCTTATTCTGCTTTTGTCATTTCTGAGGCAGTGTTTGGTGTCTGGTCTTTTTGCATCTTTTCATTTGACTAATGCTAAAACTCTTTATTCAATGTTTATAAAAACCATGCTTTTACATATGAAAAGGTAAACTATGTGCTATTTCAGTCTACTTGTAGAAAACTTTGTAAGCCAAATTAAATACCTAGTCATTTTTATATTTTATTAGAGAATAATGATGACTTCAAGATAAAGATCCTAATTACATTCTAAACTAGAAAATGAATCTCTAAGTAATATTCTCCATTTTAAAAGAGTGTTTTCTGAATTATTCCTATAGAGTTTCTGTAAACATCTAATTCTAAGTAAAGGTGTGCCTGAGAATCTCAAATAAAGAAAGATTACATTTACTGAACTCTTTGCACAGAGTAGGTGTATTTCTCCAACTTCCATTCCACAAAGCAAAGAAAGATTTCACCATCTATTCAGATAAAGAAAATCTAATCAAAGAAGAATCTAGGGTCTTTGATGCTGGATTTCATTGCACACTTTATGTGCTGTGTAGACAATGATAGTGTAACAATATTCCATAGTTCAATTAATTTTTAGATGAAATATTTTCAATTCATGATACCCAGGATACAGAAATAGTGTTGAGACACTAGGAAAATGCTGTAAGGTACAATACATGCCCACCAATAGTACTGCCTACTTAGAGTGCATTATGCAATAATAATCATCGTTTGTGAAAACTACAAACAGCTTATTTATAAGAAATTACATGTCAGACTATTCAGATATAAGAACATTAAGAATATTGAGCAATATTAAAATGTATCTGATGTTCCTCAATTTTATATGTTAAGAAAAGAAGTTTAGGTTTTATTATTAATTTCAGTTTTTAGTAGTTATTTTATGTGTATGAATGCTTTACCTGCATGTATGAAAGTGGACTGTGTACATGCCTGGTGCCAGTGGAGGTTAGAAGAGGGTATCATGCCCCCTGAAATTGTAGTCATAAAGTCAACCTGTGAGTACCAGATTCCTAACTTGGGTCTTCTTCAAGAGCAGCAAGTAATCTTAACTGCTGAGCCACCTCTCTGTTCCCCAAAAGTTATTTTTTTAAATAGATTTCCCCTCCACACTGATACCAAAGCACACAATTTTCACAAGATGTAGTCCTGTTTTCTGTATCCTCCTCTCACTATTAGATGACATTATAGGCATAGTCCAAGCTGATTCTAAAAACTCTATTTTACAAACTGACTGTGAATGATATAAATCCTCAATGATTATTATCATCATTATCGTTATCCCTCTAGATGAGTGATGAACTATAACTGCTAGTTGTAAATACACTATTTAATACATGTTACTTTAAAGCCCACCAACTTAGAAGTTACCAATATTCCCAATGTAAGAAACATGAGGAGCCCGAGGAACTTGGAACCCACCCAAGGGAGCAACATTAAAATGCTCTTGAGCTGAAGGGGGAACCCAGGTCTGAGAGCATCTTGACCCACACATTTTCCATACTTCTGCCAAACTAATTCTTCTGGGGAATGATTGTCAGTTAGAACATTTCAATTTTTTCACACACATGGGGCTTAATCATTAACAACTTGGATCCACCCCTACAGCTCTTAGTAATGATTTACCATAGAGGACTGCATAGCAATTTATCATTTTGGTGGAACTGGGGCTTGCCAGTGGCAGATGGCTCCAGGAGGTGGAGTGTGGATTTTAGGAGAAGATTCAAGATGAGTCTTAACTTGTCTGATTATATAGCCTGTGTGTGTGTGTGTGTGTGTGTGTGTGTGTGTGTGTGTGTGTGTATGTGTGTGTGTGTATGTGTGTGTATGTAAGTCTATAATTATAGAGGGACCACTTATAAAGTTACTTATAATTTTAATCAAGTTTCTCAAATTACAATTTTAAGTAAAAATTTTATTCTAAGATGTTAAGGCTTCTTGGCAAGATAAAAATAACTGAAAAATAAAAGACAATTTTATAGACTGGTCTTGCATATTTATTTATAATAAAATTTTCCTCAATTGTCACTTGTAGCTTTGTTCCATTCTGACCAGTTTCTATATGCTGTATTACACAGTCCTCATAAACATCTTTTCAGGTGAGTTTATTGCAGTTACTTAAGTAATCGGCATAGAGAAAGAACATATAAAAGTGTGTGTTATAAAAGAGCCTGAGGCTTGATTTGTGATATGATTTCAATAAGCTCCACTCCCATATACACATCAGTGCCTGTCACATTAGCCAAGACACAGAATCACCCTAAGAATATACTAATGGATGGTTAAATTAAATATATATATATATATATATATATATATATATATATATATATATATATATGGCACAGGGACATGATGAAGTGTTATTTGGCCATGAAGAACAGTGAGGTTCCATCATTTCTGGCAGTGTGACTAGAAAGGGCAGATATTATATTAGGTGAGGTAAGCCAGGACAAGGACAACATAAATGAGAACTTCCTGAGACATTTAACATTTGCTTAAAGCTAACAAAATTAACCACATACAAGTAGAGAGCCTAATGATTGCCAGTGACTGAGAAGTAATGTTCCTGTGGAGAGATCATTAGGTACAAGGGTGCCGTTGGGTGAGAAGACTTTCTAACGTTCTGTGGCACTGGAAGGTAACTCTGGTTGAAGACATCCCACTGCATACTTCAAGCTTGTTAATGGAGAGGACTTTGAATGCTGCCAACATAAAGAAGCCATGTGCTTTAGTTGATGAGCACTCTAATCATTCTAATAGGATCATCACACACCGTGGATGTGGGTTGCAGTGCCACATTCTACCTCATAAGCAGGCATAATTCTCATCACCTAATTTTTTCTTAAGAGAATAAGGTATTACTTATTCTGAAGCCATATTTGGGTGATCATGGACTGAGGATGAAGATTTAGATTACACCAAGTTCCACATTTCAATGTAGAAGCAATTTCTTCCAGTTTTATAATTTTAAGGAATAAAGAAGACCATGAATCAAGGCAAGTTTGAAATACCTGGTGGGTATACCAGCTATGCTTGCCCACCTCTGTGTGAGAACTAGCATCCTCTGACTAACACGTTAAACCTTTTTGAAATCTAGTAACTTCACAGACCACTAGCTTCCACCAAACCCAAAGCTAAGAGTGTCATCAAACAGCATCCGAGCCCTACAGAAAGGCTTCCTCAATCTTGTTGTAACTGCCTCTTTGATGTACTCATCTAAATCTTTGTTTCTAATGTTTCACTCTCTCCAAACGATACAAGTTCCTATACTTGAGTCTAAAGTGCCTACTGAGTACAGAAGAGGAAAAGCAGGTCTTCTCAACAAATCCTAAGCACAAAAGACACAGGCTACTCCTCAGAAGAAACCAATAAGAAAAGTCAACTGAATGATTTCAATCAAAGTAAGTTTAATGTGCACTGACAGAAGAAAATAATCTTTTAAGTGGAAAGTAAGACTCCAACACTCCTGTTCCTTCTTTATTCCAACTTTAAAATGGGTCTGATCACAATATCACATTTTATCCATCATAAAAAAACTCAGATATACTCCAAGGAAGGCAACTAGAAATGGTTCTAATACTGCTGTAGATTTTTTAAAAGCTAAATGATCCAGTAGCATTAAGTGTTGGGAAAAGGAATGTAAAGAGCCTCAGGGCTAACAGTATAGTTCTGTCTTCCAATTTTAAGAGCTGCCACAAAGAGAGAGGCAAACTGTACACCTGCAGAAGAATTCTCTGAGAGTTTTATATTCTGTTTGATAATATTCAGCCCTTTAACTCTTCCCAGATCTATTCATCCTTTCAAGTTTGTGTCCATTTTTTAAAATTTAACTCTTCAAGGCCAGTTTGAGCTGCCCAAACATTCTTAGATATGTGGTATTCATCTGGAGTATGGGAGATTCATCAGGAAAAACTCTTAGATAAAATTGAGTCTCCTAGCATCTAACAACTGCCAATAGCTCTAGTGCTAGGAGTAGGATTTTGTGCCCAATTCCCTTCTTCGTGCTGGGATTTTCTTTGGCTTAGGTGTGCATAGATTTTGTGCATACCACTATGAGTTTGTATATGCAGCTGCACATATGCAACAAACTCAAGTAGTAAAACTGACCAATGAGAAGTTGACAGAGCACAGAAAAAAAAATCTTAACTATGGTGTTTTTAAATAACTGGAGCTATGTGAGTACCAAACAAATTGTTTTGGAAACAATATGTTTTCTGTTTGTGGGTGCCCACATAGAGGACATGTCAAAAGGAGAGTTAAAAATTAAATGGGTGGTCAGATTCTATGTCACTGGAATGTCTTATCTTGTGGCTTTATTATTTCATACTCTTTCTTTTCAAATAGGAAGGCTCAGACACCTTGCAGGTGGTTGTGCTATCTGGCTGGAACAAGCAATAATCTTTTTGGGAACTGGAGAATGTGTACCCTGAGTGGATGTGGGTGTTTATTGAGTTAACAAGCTCAGAAGCACAGTAAGAAAAATTAGCAAGTCCTTTCTCATTTATATGCCTGTCTCTTCTCACACTCCCCCATGTATATTTGCCAGAAATATCTTAAGTCTTTGATCCTATTCTAAATGGATCATTCCTAATAGGATTGTTCAGATGGTCCCCCTGAAAATGGCTTTCAGATTATTTTACTGGGGCAGGTGTAGTTGTGGTCTCTCAGCTTTCTTGAAGTTCAAAGGCTGGTCCTTATATTAAGCTCTCTGCTTCCTAAGTGAAGTTAAATGGGCTGAGGGCACCTATTCATCCAAAACAAAAGGATCTCTGAGGCAGACAGCTCTGGGATTTAACAGGATTTTGTTTTCTAATCATATGGCTAAAAGGTGTAATGGGTAAACCATTCTTTCTAATCCAGTACATGATGATGTGCTCTCTGTCACACTAAAAGTTAAATGTAAGAAAAATGTTTTTGCTTCTAGGAAGGAAAACTAAATCTCTGTATCTCTAAAGGCTTGAGATCAAAGACAAAATTTAAACGTGTGGTTACAGTATTGTCTCTTGGAACATTTGAGAAGAAAGTTGACCCTGGTCTGAAAGGTATGAGATTTCTGCTAGTGTTCTGTTGAAACTCCAAAACACTTTTCTACTCTTCTGTGTTTGTTTATCATGTCACATCTCCAAGAAAACACATAGCAATACAAATCTAGCAAGAGAAATGCATGAGTGTGGATGGCTTTCTAGGTGGTAGAGCTGTTCTTAGTGGACACAGATGAGCAAGCGACAGAGCAGGAACCCCCAATCTCTCCTGAAGCACACTGGTTTTCTGCTTCCGCTAAATGCTTCCCAGATCCTCCAGGATTTGTTTTCCAAAATGCAAATATTGAATTGTGGCAAAACTATAATTTATACATGTTGCTTTTTATCAGGGTTTATTTTAGTAGAGAAAATGTTATGAACTTGTATTGGTTAAAGATCTTCTTAATGATAGATTTTATATTTTATAGTAAAAGAGAGGAGAAAAGAATAAAAAATTCATAAGACCTAAGTTGTCTGTATCTAGGTAGCATATCCCTTTAGTGTATTTTATTATCAAAAATGTCCTGACCTAATTTTATAACATTGTGTGACCTCAGAGTCTTCTAGTCCAAAGTCACTGTAATTGGCATTGTCATCTGGGTATCTAGCTTAAATACTCCTTGCTATAATGTAATTTCATGTCCTGTCCTCAGAGTGGCCTTTGTTTTGAAATTCTGCCAAGAACACCATCTTTCTTAGCACTAGGGCTTGATTAAACATAGCCCAACGAAGCCTTTCAGAGGATACATCTCACCCAGTTTCCATTTATAAAACACAAAGTAGCATATGCTTTGAAGCCACAATAAATCATCTTCCAGCTTAGACTTAAAAATAACAGATGATGTGTCTCAAACTGTCAGAGAGAAACGCTTCCTAGAAGGAGTCCTGTGGTTTATCCATGTCACATGTCCTCTGGGCATCTGGAAGCACAAGAGTTGGACAGGAGAAGATACAATCAGAGAGCGAGAGAAATGAATGGTACTCACAACTTTCTCAGCTCTGCTGATGTTCAGCTCTGAGGCCTCAACCTAAAGGATCATTCCTGCTCAGTTTGGGGGTAAAAATGTGACCAGAGTACAGTGTCACAGCAGCAGTCAGGGAACGATAAATGTGATCTTAGCACACAAATCTTCCCGTTTTTGTGCAAACAGTGCCATATAGCCAAGCAGTCTAGAGAATCACAACTTTCTTCTAGCAGTCTTGTGTCTATCTAATCAGCCCATGTGATATGGTGGACTGTGAGATGTTCTGAACAGACTCATGCGATTGAACCTTCAGTCCCCAGATGATGGTACTATTTTGGAAGATAAAGAACACTAGTGGTGAGGTTTAGGCTATATCTACCTCCAGTTTTGGTCTAACTCACTACTTCCTGATCTGTAAGATGTTTGCCAAGCCTTGGCCATAGAATCCCACCAATATGGACTCTGCTATATTTCCCCAGTAGAATTCACTGTAACCTTTAAAATCATGAGTCAAAACAAACATCTTCTCCATTAAGTTCCTTCCTTCAGATATTTTGTCACAGTAAGGAGTTGATAACACACTGGATCATTTCTCTGATACACTATCAGACTTATCCTAACACCTATTCAAACTTTCCACTCAAAGAACTGAACTTGGTTCAGATGGACCCTTAACTTTTCCAAGGAACAATCTAACATTCAGAGCTCTACTGCCTCTTCTCATCAAATACAACACTACCTGGGGACAGTTTTGTCACAACAACTATAGCATGTATACTGAAGGAGCTCAAATTTACAACATCCTTTGGTTTAGATGGCTGCTGGATTTGCTTACCTAGAGCCAAAAGTTGAAGCTGAGTTAGCTGTCTGCATTCTTTCTTTATTACTCGAATCTGCAAGAAGACTCCAGCACACTTTCAGACTCAATTTGGTATGCTAAGGCATATTGACAAGTAAAATCAGAAAAGGGATATTGTTCAGAGGGTTCTACAGTTTGGGGTCTTACAGCCTCAGCAAGCTCACTCTGGCTACATGTGCTAGCCAGGGAGCCTTTCTTAGTTTATGCTGTTTTATGCTGTTTTTTTATGCTGTTTCCTGTGCTTACAAATTAAATGCTCAAAATAGACAGGACAAGAAGAAGACTTACAACAGTGTTTGGGTCCTGAATTTGAGAAATGGTGACTATTAAAAGCCCTTTGAGGTGAATCAACTAAGAAAGGCTTGCCCTTTGTTTTTTAGTATTTCCTCAATTTGAAGGGCAAGGTTAAATTTCTTTCTAAGTTGTTTACTATTGCATCCTGGTAGCTCCCTCATCATTCCCATGAGTTGATTTATGTGGAAGAGGATTCTAGACATGAATTTGGTGATGCTATAAATTATATTTTTAGAGAATCTTCTTTCCTCTGTATATGTAAGAGTAAACAGAAAGCATTTTCTTGAGAAACATTCCATTAAATTTGATGTGATTTAGAGAAGTAAATTATAAGATTCCTAAGAAATCACTGTTCTACATTCTGGAAAAAAAATTCACTTTTTCTGTGCAGTGATAGAAGTCATGGCATAGATCTGTTCTGACTAGACTGTTTATGATCCAGGACTATGGGGCGTGCTCCATCACTTTCAAGTATGTACACAAATACAACAACTTCTACCTCCTCCCTGTGAGACAAGTCTTTTCAACAGTCACAAAATTCAAACCCATGGGAGTGCAGGCTGAGTACTGTGGTTCAGAGAGTCTAACTAGAATTTCATTTCTGTGGATTCTAAAAGGAAGAAGCAGATTATGAAATGACTGTGGTTCCTGACAACCGTTGCATCGATTTATTTCAGTAATTCTTTCAAAAATCGCATAGATTTGGTAGGCATCACAATGAATAATTATTTAGTGAAAGTAAGATTTTTACATTGGAAATATATGTGCTATCTTCAGCAAAGAATTTGAATATTTATTTTACTAGTTTACACATATGGGACTAAATGCCAATTACTATTTTATTACTTTATAATTACAAGAGAAATGTGCATTGTTATGAAAAGTTCACCAAAACAAATTTAAATGGAAGTAAATTAAAATTTCTTCTTACTCCCTAAAAACTTATTTGGGAATGTAAGAACTAGAGATTCTAAGAACTTGGAAAACAGAGATTCAGGCAGAAGCTAATTTAGACTTTGCCCAGAAAACTCAGGTACAACAGCCAGTAACTTATTTCCCTGCAACTTAGCTCTAGGAGAGACTTCTTCACCATGAATTACTACTTCCATTTCATTAGTCCTTGTTTTCTTCCTCAGAATTCAACCAATAGCTATGAGGCTGCAATGTTCCAATATTTTGGCTCAAGCATGGAGGCAGTATGATCTTACATCTTTCCACGGGGGCATTTACTGAGATATCTTCTGTCTATATAAAAGGGTCCTGAGTTGTGGGTTCATAGTATCTCTTCCTGTACTTAGCCTTTGCGGGTCACACAACTTTCAGGACTAAGTGTTAATTCATGTCACCCTTCCCCCCCTCCACCCAAAAATAGTTTTATAATCTTCCTCTAGGGAGTCACACCTGCTTCACTAAAGAAGGCTTCTCTCTCTCTCTCTTTTTTTCCCCCTTGTTCAGGTCAACCCTGCTCGCTCTGGCCAGCCCCGCTCGCTCCGGCCGCCCCCCGCTCGCCAGTCTTGTTTTATTATTATTATTCATAAGTACGCTGTAGCTGAACACACCATATGAGGGTGTCAGATCTCCTTACTGGTGGTTGAAAGCCACCATGTGGTTGCTGGGATTTGAACTCATCACCTTTGGAAGAGCAGTCCCGCTGAGCCATCTCACCAGCCCCAGAAGGCCTCTCTTCTTTACTCTTTCTAGATCCTCAAAATCATCCTTGTTTAATGTGGCTTAGCCCCAGGGAAAGTGAGAGAAGGGATTAAGAGAGTCCTTATTCACTTGTATCTCACTGTTCAGTCTCTTAACTTTGCTTTTCTCCCTGATGGAGAAAGTGGTCAGGGTGCTATCTGATCACTTCATATCTTCTCTTTAATCTGCGTTTACTTTTTAAACTCTTTCTACTTCTTCCTTCCTGTGAAATTTATGAATCCAAAGCTCATAAATTGTTATATCTTCCTCCTGTGTTGTCATAGACCTTCTGTCATAGACATGGGAAGGACACAGATGTTCGGAAAATGTGTAAGGTATATAAAAAAATCTGTGATATCATTGATATATTAAATTGACGTCTCAATAATATGGTTGTCTAAACAAGATTTGCTTAGTGATCATGCCAATCAACATGTCAAGGTGGATGGGGCAATTTTTCAAGTTACCCCTGGCTCTGACATAACAAGACATCCGGGGCAGACAACATGAACCTCCTAGAGATAAATACTCAGATACATAGGAACATGTGCATGAGAAGATACATTCTTGTACAGCACAGATTCTAGTGGGTAGAAAAACCATGCTACCTGCCAATTGCTCTATGGTATTTCAAGATGCTTATAATAAACCAGAGTCCAAAAAAAAAAAGGAACCCCTTAAATATCTAAAATTATGGGGCTTTGGGAGGTATATATTACATTTTAATGTAGAACCAAAATAATAATACAGATGTTGACATAACTCTGATTCTGAGTTATAAAAATTAACTACTAACATTTTAAAAGGAACACTTGCATGTATCTTCAGAATTGTATTTAAGAACAAGGTATGATAAAATAAATAATGTGATAGAACATTATTGCTTGCCACCAGTGACTTTCTTGTGTTTTATAATTTTTAAAAATTATTCTTGCATTATTTCCCCCTTTTTTTCCCTCCCTTCAACCTAGCCTGTTCAACCCTTTTCTTGCCTGTGCCCTGGACAGCTCTCTGCCTGACCCTCCAGGCCCTACCTGCCCTTGGGTTTTGGGGTGAGTTGGTGCAGAGACAACAACACAGATACCAGGAGCAGGAGATAAAGGCCACAAGAAGCTCATCTGAGCACTGCTGTAAGCTCCTTTAATACCCTCCTGGATACGGGGTAACCAGGGTTCTTTCGTAGAGAAGATTTGTCGTCAAGGACTAATCGACGGTAACAAACGTGGTCGTTAGGAACCAGAGAGTCCGTCAGGAGTTAATCCAGGAGGACGTCTTCTACGAAAACATCGACGTTCCGTGGGTCGTAAATGTATCTCCACTGGGATGAGAAGGACAATGTAGGAACGAGGGACTCAAATTTATGGCTCTTAAAAATATCTCTATCAAGCTTCTAGGCTAATACCCACTTATCAGTGAGTGCATACCATGTGTGATATTTTTGTGATTGGGCTACCTCACTAAGGATGATATTTTCTAGTTTCATCCATTTGCTTAATAATGTCATGAAGTCATTGTTTTTAACAACTGAGTAGTATTTCACTATGTAAATGTACCACATTTTCTGTAGCCATTCCTCTGTTGAAGGACACCTGGGTTCTTTCCTGTTTCTGGATATTAGAAATAAGGCTTCTGTGAACATAGTGGAGCAGGTGTTCTTATGACTTGTTGGAGCATCTTCTGGGTATATGCCCAGGAGTGGTATTGCTAGATCTTCCAGTAGAACGATGTCCAATTTTCTGAGGAACTACCAAACTCATTTCCAGAGTGGTTTTACCAGATTTCAATCACACCAACAATAGAGGAGTGTTCTTCTTTCTCCACATCCTTGCCAGCAATACATTCCAAGATACAATTCACAGACCACATGAAGCCCAGGAAGAAGGACAACCAAAGTGTAGATACTTCAGTCCTTCTTAGAAGGGGGAATAAAATACCTATTGGAGGATATACAGAGACAAATTGTGGGGAAGAAACTGAAGGAAAGGCCATCTGGAGACTTCCCCAACTGGAATTCATCCCATATACAGTTACCAAACCTAGACACTATTGTGGATGCCAAGAAGTGCTTGCTGACAGGAGCCTAATATAGCTGTCTTCTGAGAGGATCTTCCAGTGTCTGACAAATACAGAGGTGGAGGCTCTCAGCCAACCATTGGACTGAGTACAGGGTCCCCATAGGAGGAACACCAATATGAACCAACCAATACCCCCAGATCTCCCAGGGATTGAACCACCAACCAAAGAGTACACATGAAGGGGCTCATGGTTCCAGCTGCATATGTAGCAGAGGATGGCCTTGTTTGACATCAGTGGGAGGAGAGGCCCTTGGTCCTGAGAAGGCTCAATGCCCCAGTGTAGAGAATGCCAGGACAGAGAAGGGGGTGTTGGTGTTTTGGTGATCAGGAAGAGACGGGATGGGGTAGTGGGGTTTTAGAGGCTAAACGAGGAAAGAGGATAACATTTGAAGTATAAATAAAGAAAATAAAGCAAAATTTAAAAATTGTATTTATCTATATATTCCTAAGTACCTACATATGACCTATTCCATCTGTACAATGTTACCTGTGTGTTTATGATCTCGGGGATGTTGACTTGATGCTGGAATACTCTTCTCCGCAGAAGACCATTTACTTTCCTCTCAGCCTTCCTGAGCTGCACACAGTTCTTTGTCTAGGGTTGAGGCCTCCTGAACTATCCCCCTTCCATGTCAGTAAGTGTATTGCTGTTCTTGTACAGGTGTTGTTCAACCAGCCAACTTGATGAGACTTCACAGGTGGAGATTCTCTGACATTTCTAGACACAGCCTCACTGCAGATTTTCTGTTCTTTGGGCTTTTACAACCTTTCCAACCCCTCTTCTCTAGTGATCCCTGTGTAGAAACTGTGATGCACATGTGTACTGGCTAGGTTTGTGTCAACTTGACACAGCTGGAGTTATCACAGAGAAAGGAGCTTCAGTTGAGGAAATGCCTCCATGAGATCTAGCTGTGAGGCATTTTCTCAATTAGTGATCAAGGGCTCCTTGTGGGTGGGACCATCTCTGGGCTGGCAGTCTTGGGTTCTATAAGAGAGCAGGCTGAGCAAGCCAGGG
>LR751582.1:90282-156926 GCA_902729485.2 Mus minutoides | reverse complement strand
CTAGAGACACGAGTTCTGGGGGTTCTGGTTAGTTCATATTGTTGATCCTCTTCTAGGGTTGCAGACCCCTTCAGCTCCTGGGGTTCTATCTCTAGCTTCTCCATTGTGGGCCCTGTGTTCCCTCTTATAGATGATTATGAGCATCCACTTCTGTACGAGACAGCTATATCAGGGTCCCTTAAGTAGGCACTAGCTGTCTATGCCATAGTGTCTGAGGACACATGTTCCACTATGTTCATAGCAGCCTTATTTATAATAGCCAGAAGCTGGAAAGAACCCAGATGTCCCTCAACAGAGGAATGGATACAGAAAATGTGGTACATCTACACAATGGAGTACTATTCTGCTATTAAAAACAATGAATTTATGAAATTCTTGGGCAAATGGATGTATCTGGAGGATACCTTAGTGAGGTAACCCAATCAAAAAAGAAGTCATTGGGTATGCACTCACTGATAAATGGATATTAGCCCAGAAACTTAGAATATCCAAGATACAATTTGCAAAACACAAGAACATCAAGAAGGAAGACCAGCTCATGAATACTTCATTCCTCCTGTGAAGAGGAAACAAAATACCCATGAAAGGAGTTACAGAGACAAAGTTTAGAGCTAAGATGAAAAGATGGACCATACAGAGACTACCCCACCACGGGGGATCCGCCCCATAATCACATGGGAGTACTTCTAATTCAGCAATTCTTAACCCCTTTGCGGGGGTTGAATGACCCTTTCCTATGGGTTGCATATCAGATATCCTGCATATTGGATATTTATATTATGATTTATAACAATAGAAAAAAACAGTTATGGAGTAGCAATGGAATAATTTTATGGTTAGGGGTTACTACAGCCTGAACTATATTAAAGCATCACAGCATTAGGAAGGCTGAGAACCACTGTTCTAACTGAACCACAGGTTCAGTGCCATCCCTGTTGACATGCCAGCTGGCTTGCTGATAGAGGCTGATAAGTGTAGCCCAAATACACACGAAAAGGCAGCAAACAGGGTCACACTCTCGTTGCTTCTGAGCCATGCAGTTAAGATAGGACTTTTTTTTTTTTTTTTTTTCAATGTAAAGATAATAGCAACCTTCACTTAGCTACAGCCACTATTTACCTAGATTGCTGCCAGGCTTGAGCAGACGTTTGCCAATATGGTCTCACTTAAATCTCCAACAGCTTTGGGATTGTGTTACTCCTGCATTGTGGACTTAGAAGCACAAGTCCAAGTCCTAAGATTTGAGCCTATTTCTGTCCATATACACCCTCCTGTATTTGGAGAAAAGGCTGTTCTTTTGTGGACTTGTTGCAATCACAATTTGATATTGGCTGCCAGTTTGGTACATCTCAGGGACACAGGACAGTGAGTCAAAGCTGCCCTCCTCATGCTCCCCTTCCGTGAATGAGTCAGCATTCTGTCACTTTTGTAAAATGCCTGAAATAAGGAGCTTAAAGGACTGACTTATGTTGGTATGTGGCTTCATGGGTTCCATCCGTGGTCTATTGGATTTGTGGCTTTGGGCATTTGGAAGCACAACACATCCTGTGGGGATGTGGCAGTACAGGCTCTTATCTCATGACATTCAGTAAGTAAAAGAGAAAAAAGAGGCCAGATACTAATGTCGTTTATTTATTTATTTATTTATTTATTTATCTTTTATCGGATATTTTCTTTATTTACATTTCAAATTTTATCCCCTTTCCTGGTCCCCCTGAGAACCTCCCTACCCCATCCTCCCCTGCTTCTGTGAGGATGTTCCTCCACCCACCCACCCACCCACCCACTCCCACCTCCCCGTCCTCGATTCCCATACACTGGGGCATCTATCGAGCCTTCAATCGACCAAGGACCTCTCCTCCTATTGATGCATGTGACCTTTACCAGCCCTAAATCTGATAGAGGGCTAATATCCAATATTTACAAAGAACTCAAGAAGTTAGACTCCAGAAAATCAAATAATCCTATTAAAAATGGGGTACACAGATAACAAAGAATTTTCACCTGAGGAATATAGAATGGCTGAGAAGCACCTAAAGAAATGTTCTACTTATGTCACTTTCAAGGACATGATCTAACTTCCTTTCTCTAGACCACACTTATAATGTGTTGTCTGTCTTTCTAAGAGCTCTACATAATAACCTTTAAGAGCCATAATGAGTTCAAAATCATAGACCATGAGATATCATCTACCTCACTGGCTTACAAAATAGCATTGGCTCCTCAAGCAGAAATGGGCTCAACTTATACATAGAGCTATTCTGAGATATGAACCAAGACAGCAAAAACAATGAGGGATGAATGTCATATTCGAAAATGGCATTGAACAGGAGGATCTTCTAGACCTGTCTAGAGTTGACCTTTAGCAAGCAGAGGACAGATAGAGCATACCATGACACTGGTCATTTCATGTGATACTTATGAGAAACTCGTGGAAGTTCAGACCACAAAATATAATTGAAATATCCCATGCTAGAGCAAGTCTGCCCTTTGGACCATGGTATTTCATCCTTATCTTGGCTTAAATCTGCTAGTGCTGTACATAAAACAACTGTTAGCTTCCAAGATGTTACAAGTTCATGTATCGTTGTCTTTGTGACTAGAAATGATTATCTAACAAGTTAGTTAAATATCTACATAACAAACAAACCCACTGGGTATCAGAGTTTCTCAGACACTGAATAAAACAGTATGTTTTTCTCCCAAGAAAGTAGGGACACAGAGACGTACAGAGTGGGCAAGAACTTCACAAGGTTACACACTGCAAAGGTATAAGAAGGGCCTGTAGCACTGCCAAGTTCTTACCTGGAGACACCCCAGGATGGAGAACAACATAGTACCTGCCACTTCAGGTCTCCTCTGCCTTCACAGTGGGTATGTTTGTTTGTTTGTTTGTTTGTTTGTTTTGTTTTTCAAGACAGGGTTTTTCTGTGTAGCCTTGGCTGTCCTGGAACTCACTCTGTAGACCAGGCTAGCCTCGAACTCAGAAATCTGCCTGCCTCTGACTCCCAAGTGCTGGGATTAAAGGCATGTACCACCACTGCCAGGCCACAGTGGGGTTCATGTAGGGAGCCAGCCAACCCCGCCCACTGCATGAACTGCAGCAGGAATGAGAAGGCCTGCTCCTCTGGGTACCATTTCCACTCTGTGGCCTGTCTTCTGTCACTTGCACTTCATTCCAGTTGACTGGCTTCTCTCTTCCTGTCCCTAACTTCTGTTAGGGCTCAATACCAAGGGCATTGTCAATACAAGTTCCAAGAAAAAAATGGTCCTTTCTCTCTTCACTATGAGTTATGCCATTTTGTAATGTCAATGTTTGCTAAATTACTGGCTCTGGATCATCTTGGTCTCTCACCTCCAAGGCTCTCTTTTTTCTTCCTCAGTTCAACCATCACATTACTAACCTTGGAGTCTTCCAGCTGAACATTAATAAAATCTCTGTTGTCAGTATGTTTGATTTATAATTCATTCACCTGAGCACCCAGGCAGTTCCTGACTCCGAACCCTTTGTTACTATATCTTTCAACCTCTATTCAACTCCTCAATCACAAGCCACTCTTCTGCTCAGGTATCATATGTTCAGATGATGATGGAACAGAACTTGATCCTGCTCTGGGTGGATGAGTATAGCTAATCTTAGGACTCAGGACTCTTTGGATGTTAATATGTTAATAGTGCCTTCATGCCTTCATTAGCACCCAGCCATGCTAACCCTCTAAGTATGACTGGCTCACATTAGCACTGGGTCAAAGTTCTCACACAGGTTTCAATACAGAAGGAAGGTTCCTGCCTTCCTTCATCACCCTTTCTACTCACTCAACTATACAGAAAGCATCAGACACATTCCAAGCACTGGGGCTCGGGGTTAGGTATCAGATGCTGAATTTATAAAAGCAAAAGAGGCATCAACCTTGTCCTCATGAAGATTACAATGCAGTCACTCCATCTGAAACTCCAGAGTCATCCCGAGTCACAGTAGCCCAACTCATGCCCATCTACAGCCAATAGGCAATACTTTGATTCAAGTCTGGCCCATACCATTTGGAAAAGAACACCTATTATCTGTAACTTGGTCTCTGCTTCTTCCTGCCTTCAAAATTTTTACACTCATCCCTGTCTGTGACTACTTTACAAAAGCCAACCATCCCATTGTCCCACTGCGTACAGCCTGCCAAACCCTCTTCACACCCGTAGAATGAAGTACAAACCTATCAACACAGCAGACTATCTAACCTCTTGTGGATGTTCTAAGCTCATCTCTTATCACTGTTCCTGCTTGAAGGCTTTTTGAAAGTATGTATCCAGCTATTGACATCCACATCCCTACTCAATTTTCACCTGTACCAGAAAGAAACTGGATTTTAATATCGGTACCATACAAAGGCCTGTGCATCTATGATCTGATGCTCCCCATGTCTTTGAGAGGTGAGATCACTCTTGTCTTCAGGATCTTCACTACAAAATTATTTCCCTAAGTAAACTGTTTCCAGACTGCACATATGCTCTTCCACATACCTTCCAACAACTAGCCATGTGAGCTTTCTTTTGACTATTCATGCTACTAAAACTCTAAACACACACACACACACACACACACACACACACACACACACACACAAACAGAGAGAGAGAGAGAGAGAGAGAGAGAGATCACCCTCCCCAACAAACAAACAAACAAACAAACAAAAACCCACCATCACATTGAGCCCTTGTATTATTCGTAATTTTGAATACGATGCACTAGAGAAAAAATTGGCACATTTTTTGGTCAAATGAGAAGCCTAACCCTCTGGGAAAGGTTCCCACCTATGTATGATTTTCAGAATACTTGTTTCCATGTGCGTGTACCTGGCTGGGATGAGACATTCATCTGCAAAGCAGTTACCTGGGCTTGTGACACCTGCTCTTAACCCCTAGGTTTGTGGGTTTTATGGGCATCAATGTAGAATTCGAGCTTTCACTATTATATGACCTTACTTGGCATAGGCAACTGCCAGGACTGAGCCCTAGTCATTTCCCTGAAATAAAAGGCAATGATCCTAGAGGATCATAGACCATTCAAGGCATCACTGTTTAAAACATCCTTGTGGAGGAACATATCTGCAAAATTCTTATTGTAGATCTAAAGGTATGTAGATATGAAGGTATGAATCTATGTAGGTATGTATACAACCAGAGGCATCAGGAAGAATCCACAGTAGGGACAGAAAGCAGTAGAACAAATATGACCCGCAGACTGAAGCAGGCCACGAAAGGGGAGGGGTTGGGGATGAAAGAGGAAGAGAAGAGACAGGGGCAAGGGAGACAGAAAGAGAGGACCAAGAGATGAGAGGGCAAAGGAAACCAAAAGAGCCCGTGGTAGAAGTGGCAGGGTAATATAGGAATCAGAAGCTAGAGGAAGGGAAGGGAAGCATATTAGAGAAGTTTGGGTTGCTCCAGTTGGGTGAGAAGAGCTGAGAGAAGCCACAGGTACTGAGGGAGCCTGGTAGCCAGCACCCACTTTAGTATGCTAATAGGCACCCGTTAGCCACCTGTCCTGAGTTCTTTGGGACCTGACATCTAGTATTTTAATATGAGTTGTTTTCAAAGAATATATAATGTCAGAGGGAAATCTAGTTAAAATAAGTCAACTAAAACCAAGAAAAAGCTTTACAACTGTAGAGAGTGATGGGTAGAGGGGGAAAGATAGATAGATAGATAGATAGATAGATGATAGATAGATGAATGGATGAATAGATATTGTGTTTTAATTGAGATTCATGTCCCCAATGGGAAACCTATGATGACTGTAAAGAAGTTAATATTTAGCAAGATTCAGAGTCAATTTACAAGTGTGTGCGAATTACCAGAGGGAAGGAAAGAACTGGTCCAGATTCACTGTGTTTGTTTGTATAATTCTGTCAAAGCAATTTGCTTTCACAGTGGCTAGAGAGAAAGATTTCTAGAGTGATGTCCTAATACTTCCCTGAGTTTTTTTTCTGAGGACGTCACAGCATTTTGATATTACCAAAATGCCTGTCCAACCCCAAGCCTAGTAGGCTTTCTCTGTATCAATTATTAATAGAGTTAGCAGAGCAGAGTTATCATAATTAATGTCTTAATCCCACGTAGACACACCACCAACATTGCACCCATCTCCTAAATTCCTGCCATTCTGAGAAATGTGTTGTTTCTCAAGGCTTAGAGGACCTTGCTTATAGGCAGGAAAATCAGACATGCCCTTGATATGACCTAATGGAAAAGTGAGAACAGAAAGGCTGTTTGCAAGAGGTCTGAGTTTCCAGGTGTTGAGGTGAATAATGAATTCCTTTCCAGGAAACTTGTAGCTGGAAGAATTTGTATTGACAGATTACACATACTTGTTGGTAGGCAATGAGGTATGTGCAAATACCAGAACAGCCCAACTCTAAGGAAAATACATTAGTCTGTCCATTGTTTGATTTGCAAAGGTTCATATGTTTAGACATTGGGTTTCTATGCTGGAAGTGGGGAATCTTTAACACGCTGCCGGCCTAGTAGTACATCCTCATAAGGGTCACCCTCAGAATTATTATACCCTCACCTCTTCCCACACACAGACCACACACACATACACAGACACACACACACAGACACACACACACACACACACACACACACATAGATAGATACACACAAACACACATGAATGCATACACATGAGTACGTACACACACATACTCTTATTTGCTTCTGGCAGGGCTCTTTCTAGCCTGAATCATGCTATTTGCATATTCAGCCCAAAAAGTATGAAAAAAAAAAATAACTTGCATTTCTATGTAAAGTTGGCCTGCCTCAGGTCTTTCATTATAATAACAAAAAGCATTCTTACATGCCTTGCAAGGGTCCGGATCAGGTTTTGTTGTTTTCTTTGGTTTAGAACTTGAAGATATACACAAGATAGGTTTAAAAATGCACAAGACCTCCAAAGTCACTAGGAGAGAACCCCAGACCAACAGAGAGTTATCTTGTCCACAGTGGAAGCTTAGTGGAACACACACTGTAAGGGCCAACCTCTCCTATTCACTTCCTTTTCAGTCTAGTGTTCTGTTACCTCTCAGTAACTCTCCGTGACCTTAAATATGGCACACTGCAATGAGAATTCTGGAATTTTGGTTTCTTTACAAAACACAGAAACATTATGAGCACATGTTTTCATTTCCATGCCAGGTGTAGGGATATGAGGTTGCTTTGCAGCAGCTGAGTATGATTTGCCTCCTGCCCTAGCAGAGGCGTGATTTTGCCAGCTGCAGATAGTTTCTGTGGTTATGTGATGTTGCAAATTATGAGGACTTTTCAGAGGGTATATAAACGCTAAGGCCCAGAGAGTTTGGTGAGTTGCTAGTTGCTGTGAGTCGTGGTTTGTTAAGTAGTAGTGCACAAAGAAAGCAACAAGAAAACATTAGATATCCTGAAGGCAAAGATCAAACTTGCTCCAAGGAACTGAACATCCCTAATCAGCAGGAAGTACGCTAATGATAATGTTTCCCCTTTCTTTTCCCCTCTCTCCCTTTCTCTCCTAGTGTTTGGGGTTGAAGGGGGAAAGGTGGAAAAGAGTGAAAGAAAGAAAAACACACAAAGTATAAAAAGACCAGCTACAGCACACACTTTCTTTGTTCAGTGTTGGTCCTCAGTGTATTCTCTCAGTCTTTCAAGAAAATCATAAGGCCTTCCAAGGACTACCAAAACGGGTCACCCTTTCAGAGGGAGTGGATATGGTACAGACTCTGCCTAGGTGCCTGTGTTGAAGGAGACCAGTACTTGACCCATAAGAGACTTAGGGTCACTGGAGGAATAGGTACTCACTGAAACCAGGAACCGGGACCCACTTTCTAAGCAGGAAGCAGTCAAAGCACAGAGAGACCAAGTAGCATTTCCAGCCACAGCTCCAGTATGAAAGAGTCCTCTGCTTATCACAGAAAGCAAGCAAAGGATGACCACTCAACTGCTGTGCTGGCTCAACAGGCTTTCCTCAGCTCCCTGTCAGGCAGTGTAAGCCATGATCAGTTACAGGCAGACACCAGTATTGGTGGTAAGATGAGGCTGCCTGGGAAGTACCTGCATCCATATGGTATGATAAGGTTTGTTTAGCTCTCTCAAGTCTGTGTGGGTGTGAATACAGCATCTATGCAGGAACTGAAGGGCCCTGGCTGGATGATTTCCACACTCCCTGTGTGTAAATTCAATAATGGTGGTCTTGCTCACAGATAGCATTAGGACTGCATTACTTGTCTTATGAATACAGATGATTTTCTAGCCATGTGTCATGACTTGCTAGGAGACATAAGAGAACACTGAGTAGGAGGGTTAAAACAGCAGCCACTGAGTTTTCTGACCCAGGCTCTGAAGTGATGCTGGTCTTCTGGACTCTTGTCATCTTTCCTGGGTTTACTCCTCTAGTAACTTATGGCTCTGTTGTCCCTAACTGGCATAAAGTGGAGAATTGAGAGCTATACCATTTTCAGGACAGACTCAATGACACTTCTAATAAGATGGATTGGTCAAAGACAAGCATGGGGTCCAGGCTGAGTCACAGGGAGGACTGGAAGACAGTGACAGTGCAGAGTAGTGAGACAAGTCACTGAAGTCCCCCACACAATCACCCATATGACCCAAAGCAAGGTCCTCCAAAAGAAGCAACAAGTGGTTAATGCAAATATGCATCCACAGAGGGACATTTGTGCGCACATGTTGCAGATATGCAGTAGTTATTTTACCCAGTTCTTCTATATGGTAAAGAACATATTGTCTTTGAAAATATTCCTTCTCTTTCCTTAAGAACACAGGTTTCGTCTACAGTTCAGGAACAGAGAAGCCAGAGCACAGAGGATAAAGAACTAAGTTTCTGACCTTTAGCTGCTGGAGGGTTGCTAGTTTTCTGGACTCTTGTCATTTCTCCTGGGGTCACTCCTCTAGTAACCGATGGCTCTGTTTTGCCTGATTGGCATAAAGTGGGGTCATCAGGTAGGCTGTGTAGATGGGAAGGGACAGAGCTGGCATTGATGTCCTGGTCCCTCAAAAGCCTCCTTTCAACACTCTGCCTCCAAAGTAGATGTGTGACAGTAGAGGCGCCACCTTGTGCATTTATTCCCCTCCTCCAAGTGCGTAAATGAAATGGATGTTAAGTATTTGTTTTTATTGTAGTGTTACATAAGATGACCATGAACATACTGTGCTCCTTGACCCTAAATTCAGATGATATGAGTGTTTTTTTTTTTTTTTTTTTTTTTTTTTTTTTTTTTTTTTTTTTTTTTTTTTTTTTTTTTTTTTTTTTTTTTTTTTTTTTTTTTTTTTTTTTTTTTTTTTTTTTTTTACAGCAAGTAAAAACAGATGTGGAACACAACAAGTTGTCAGCATCTTCTGCTGAAACGGTTTCTACCTCCCTTTGCAATATATCCCCAACATACTTGTCTATGCTCCCTGTCCCTTCTCAGCCTTTCCCAACCTAGCGGAGGTGTGACCTTTGAGCCAGCAGCACCTGGTACCCGTTAGAAACACAAGCTATTGGTCTCCAATCCAGACAGGCTGATCTGTAACCTGCAGGTCTGCAGAGCCCAGGTGTCTGGCATATGCACAAGTCTGAATATGCTGCCTCCTGAATGCTGAAGTAATCGACGGCTGCTGCTGGTTCTTTCATGACTGCTTCACTTTAATCTACAGCATTTTAAAAATATTTGTTTGTGTCACGGTCTGTGTCCTGTTGCTAGAACAAAACGCTTGAGGCTGCTGATCTCTCTCTCTCTCTCTCTCTCTCTCTCTCACACACACACACACACACACACACGCACACACACACACACACACACACACACACACGTCTAATTAGCTCACAGTGCGGGAGAGCCAATGGAGCAGGCATCAGCTCAGCTTTGGTAGGGGTGATGATGTTACAGAGGGAGTGCATGTGAGAGGAAGAGCTCACCTAATAAAGAAGAGAGCTTGGAGGGTCTGGGCTTACTCCTTATAACAATCTATTCCCTCTGGAACTAACTCAGTGAATTCTGAGACCGAATTCACTCTGAAAGCCAGTATTAATCATGGAGAATGGCATCCCTAGAGGCTTAAAAGCTCCCATTAGATCTCAAAAGTATCACAACCTCACACCCCACACCAAGGAAGAAGCTTCCAGCTCAGAAAGCTGTAAGTGAGATGCTTAGAGCATTTCTGAACAACAGAAGGCGAACTAGTTTTTAAATAACCCCAAAGGAATCAAATGGAAAAATGAGAGCCGCTGTGAAGCTGGGTGCTCTCAATGTGTGGCTCAGACACTGGTGACAGTGAAAAATCAATCCAGCTGCTTACTAGCTGCACTGTCCCAACTACAGAGAACTTTCACTCTAATATCTGTCTGCCTGATGCTCTGCCCAAGCCTGTTACTAGTTGGTTTCTCTCTGAGTTTACAAACACATCCACTGTTGCCTGAAACACATCCATCTTTGCCTGAAATCTCTGCTCCAGTCTATTCCTTGGTGGACGGCATTGGCTGAATAATGTTCCTTCACCTTGTTCATCTTCCCCCAAAAGACTAGAGAAGTGAAATTGTTAAGCTCATTACATACTTTCTTAATACCAATGGTAACCATGGATCTACCTAAGGAGTCTCCTGGAAGATTCTTTCCACCTTCTCTATTTTCTGTGACTTCAGATGTGATATCTGGGACAGAAGAAGACACAGGGAAGTCATGCGATCATAGAGGTACAGTACTGACTCCACTGAGCACAGAGTCAGCTCCTTCTGCCTCAAGACTAGTAGAAGAAAGATAGTTGATTGTTCAGCTTCTGAATGCTATGATGTGTGCTCATGTTTGTCTGTCACTTTTTTCCTCTATTACTGCAACTTGTACCAGATTTACATACTTGCTTCAGTTCTTTTTATGCTTTACAGTGCAGTAACAAAAGAGAAAAAAAATCAGAAATGGTAGATCATAATTGGCCTTGACACCTATTCTTGTGTAAGTCTGGAGAAGCCACCAGACCAATGATGACCTGGCATTTTCCAATCTTTTCTCGATCTTTCTCATCTATCATTTCACTAAAAGCATTCAGAAGTGATGAAATTGAAGAATTCCAAGACCGTTCACATGACTAATGTGTCTGTACAGCATGTAAAATTGGTGCCATTCATCTCTGTCCCAGTTTCTAACTTATGAACTCAAGTGCAGCACCACACTCTAGACAAAGCTTTTAAGAACAACTGGAAACACTAAAGATATTGCAGAACAATTAAGACTAAGAAAAGTTAATATAATTTTGAAAACGGACAGAGATGAATCTTTTGATGAGAATTTGTGTGGCTTAAAGGCTTATTGTGTACACAAATATTTGTATGTTTAGTACTGGTGTCTAATCATATATCTGAAGGTGAACAATTTTATCCTTCATTATCCCATATTCATACTATCTGTGAGCTTGGCAGTTTTCCCTGTAAGAAGCACAGGTGTCTGCTCCTTCCTGCTGAGTCTACTTAGGTGGGATTGAGGTTAGCAGAAGGAGGGTACCAGCAGTAATATTTGTGACCCCCTGAGACTAAGTAGGAGAAGTTTGCATTACCTGTATCTGTAACGGAGCATTCGAGCTGGATTCCTCAGCTGTCATTTAAGAAGCCAACAACCTGAAGGCTGCCACACTGTGCTCTGGTGTAGAATGGTGTAGCCTAATGGTGAGTCAACATGGGGACCCTCAGGAATCAGATTATGGAAGGGCCCCCAGCTTCCCCAGCCTGCACTTTCCCAGGTCCAGATGTCCTTAGTAAGTGCTCACATTTAACTGGTACTAGAAGACCAGGCTGATCCTCCAAGATGTTGATATACTAAGTCTGGGGCAATCTGGATGCAGCAGTTGAAAAAATGGATGACAAGTTTGTCTGCCTTCACTTGTTTCTCATGCTGTCCCTTAAGCCTGCGTCATACCATCAGTACAAAACACAATCTAAAGCACCTCAAGAGTCTACATTTCATCTTGCTTCTCTAAACTCTGACTCGGCCCCATTCCTTCTGCCTAGTAGCCTAGACTCTCTTCTCTGTCCAACACAATGTATAGGTCTGATTCTTGACACAGCATTCTGCATCTGGGCCAGTCCAGAGGCCCAACACCACTTATATCAACACACGTGCACTCAGGGCAGCACAGCTTAGCCTACGCCCCAGGCATGGAGTGTTTTTCATTCTTCTCAGCTGTGTCTCTGAGCTTTAACACCACCCAGAAATGCAGGGTGAGCAAACTGTTCTAGAAGTGCTCTCACTGCTGTGGGGCATGAGCCAAGTCTGCCACCACAGAGAGAAGGCACACACCCACTCAGAGAGCAGAGGGATGCCTTCCGACTGCAGTCTTGGGGAACCCAGAAGAGCTCTCTTGGGAGGGAAGACGGTGGAAGTATGTGCCTGGGTGAAGCACACAATGTATGGAGAATCCTGGCACAGAGCAGGGGCAAACAGCATGACTAAAAACAGGGCTTTTATTCACTTGTTGCAAGTGTTTATTTCTAGTAATTGTATGTTTTAAATCTTGCTTTCAATTCTTTATGTAAAACACATAGTATGAATTTAGTTTATCTATGGTTTGCCTACTTACCAATGCTAAGGTTTTCAGCCACAGGCTAGACATATACAGGCTTCTTTTAACACACTTTTATAAATTCTTCTTATATTCATTTAGAGATTATTATAATGGGAATTACCATACTCCTAAGAAACTGTGAATTGCATGATTACACGCTCTGTCCCCTTGTACCTTATTCAAATTCCTGATCTATAAGCTCAGAGTTTGGGTGATAGTGTGTTAAGTAATAACATCAACAACAAAAACACAAACACACACACACAAGCACACACATGGAAAATCTGTTAAATGATTTCCTAATACCTAAGATCATACAGTTTCTAATGTAGTTCTTTCTATTTTGGTAAAACCCAAATCACATAAAATTATACCACCTGAACAACTTATATTAACTACTATTGTACTATGTTCCTTTAGAATGTGTCATGATCCTGTGAGGGGAGATGCAATCTTGTTTTANGGCTTTATTGCTACATCCACTCCAGTAGCAACCTGCGTGACAGGCTGAAAAGTCTAGGCGTGGTCCCAGGGCAAAAAGCTCATGGAAACAGTCTCCTGGAATTGTGGCATCCTGTATAAAGAATCCTCCAATGTCCTTGCTTTAGTTGGTAAACAGATCTGTGTGCTTTCCCCTAATATTGCTTCATTATAAGTGCTTCTAAGGATTCATATTTTAACATATAGCTAAGTTAGATTCTAGGCAGCCCTTGATCCAACCTTGAGCATGTATAGCTAAGTCACTGCCCTACACAGGAATTCACCACTACCTAGGAATAAGGAAGTTTGCGACCTGAGAAGGAACCAGACTAGATACTTAGAACTATAGCCAGCTGAGTTACACCCAGATACAAGTATTTACAATGGCCTAGGGGGAAGGTGGACTATGACAAGGGCATGAAGCCCTTGCCCCTGGCTCCTAAGTTTAAGCTGACCTCAGGTGGAATTGTTTTTGATCCCAGTTAACCTTGAATCTTATCCCAGTTGGTTCTTGCCAGTCCTTTCCCACTTGCATTACTGTTTTGTTATCTTGCTGGTGTGTCACCTAACTTCCTCATTTTCTTCTGTATAAAAGTCTAATGCTCAATTTGACAAAGTACATTCAGATTCTACACATCCTCTCGTGTGGTCTCTGTCTGTCACCCACATTCGCCGAAGCCTTGCCCACTTTGCTCCAGAGAACTCGACCCACGCAGATAAGGGATCCAGAGGGTCTGTAGCACTCTATGACCTCTGTTTAAATCCTTACACAGTGAGCCATGAGAATGCAGGTGGGGGAGGTTTGTGTTACACAGCAGTAGATAAACTGTATAACCCGTCAACTGTTTGCCAATAACTAAGATCATAATATTTTCAAATGTAGTTATTATTATTATTATTATTATTATTATTATTATTATTATTGTGAAAAGCACACTATTGTGAAATCCCCCCTCTTAACCATTTTCTACTATATAATGCAAATAGAATTAAGTGTAATTTTGTTACTCTGTAAGGGATCTCTGAAAGCTTTTCATTTTGTAATCTGAAAGTCTATAACCAATAAATAATAGACCACTATTTTCCCTCCTGCTAGTTGGTAGCAACCAGCATCCTACTTCCAGTTTCTATAGGGTTAACCACTGGTTTGTATCTTTCTTGATTGGGTTATTTTACTTAAGTCTCCAATGTTCATTCGGGCTTTAACATATATCAGAATTTCCTTCTTTTTAATAGTTCAACAATATTCCATTTTATGCATACAATGCTCTACTTATTCATTTATCTGTTGATTGCTTCCATATTTTAGTTATCTTAAATAATGTGGCTATGAACGGGTCATGAAATATATCAATATTTTGCTTTCAACTATCTTGGATATATACACTGAAGCAGGATTGCTGGATCATGGGGTAATGCTGTTTAGTCTTCTGTGCCTCTATTTTCTTTTTCACAGTGGTTGCCAAACTTTACAAACTAATATATATGGACCCACTTTCTGAACATCCTTGTTAAAACTTGCCTGGATGTGAGATCAGTAAAGGTAAATTTTACCACTTGATTTTATTATCTGGTAGGATGGTTCTTCACTTAAAGAAATGTTTAGCATTGAAGCCTCATTATTCCTTCATGAATTTATGACTCACATCACCAAGCTCAAAAAGCAACAAAAACTGACATTCTAATTAAACAGAATTAGCCTATCAATCACCATGGAGAAAGTAGTGATAGCCCATGACCATGGAGGCTTCTATGATAAAATCTACACAGTTTGCACTCTGGATCTCAAGCACGTTTTGTCAACATAAATTCTTAATAACCCGTCTTTCATGGTTCTAGTAATGCTAGAGTTCACCAAAATTGAAGACATTGAGCTTGAGAGGCATGTACCACCAGGATAACCTGGATAGTTAAGCTGAGCTCTGAATAAAGTTACCAAGAAGAATCTAGAAAAAGCTGGAGATAAAGGTGGGCATATGGCATCACACACACACACACACACACACACATGTGCGCACATGCGCACGTACATATGAATATGAGCATGACAAGGATAAAAGGAAACACATGTTTTGGGATTAGCAGTAAGTACTGATGAGACTAGAGGGCCTACAGTTACTATTTCGACAGCTTCATATTCCTGTCTAGGTGCTCTGTCCTATGTGGCTAGAATGCAGATGCCCAGGGAAGGCTGGTGAGACAGCCAGAGGCAGATGTTCAATTTAGCCAGCTTGTCCTTGGACAATCCTAACATCCACATGGCAGGTAGAAGAATCTGCAGGAAGCTACTGTGAAAGGGTGGTTAGAGATAGGTCCAGATGTGTCCAGTAAGGAGGAGTGCCTAGGAAGCTAGGGTGAGTAGTTAGGTCAGGACGAGAGGAGCCACCAAGCCTCCGGGAGTGGGCACTGCACTTCTGAATACTCCTCCCAGATGAAGTAGGAAGTGAGAAGGGAGCTGGTGGATGGCAGGAAACCTGCAGAGAATGTTCCCACCAAGAAACATTCCACACAATGAACTGGGGGCTGAGTCCGGGGCACTGTCTGTCTTAGGACAGAAAAACCAGCTGTGAGCCAGATGTCTCCACAGTGAGCTCTGACTTATGGTGGTTCCACTTTAGATTTCCCAAGTCTATGGTGGTGGAAAGTGATAATTATTTAAGCAAGTTCTGGAATTTGTACTTGTTTCTTAAGTGTTTCTATTGCTCTGGAGTCTGGTTCTTTTCACCTTGCTGTTCAGGGCAGAAAGCTGTAGCTACTACTAAGAATCCCACAGTGCCAAAGGTTATCCAACTGAGAATTCAACACATGTGTTGCTAAACCATTTAGATGCTCGGCAGGTTGGGTGCTGGGGTGGTTTGCATGAGAATATTCCTCGTAGGCTCAGGCATTGAACTCTGAATCTCTATTTGGTGGTGCTGTTGCTTTAGGTGGTACAAACTTGCTAGAGGAAGAACACCACTGGCTTAGGCTTTGAGATTATATGACCTCATTCTATTTCTGGTTTCCTTTCTCAGCTTAATGTTTACAATTAAAGATGTGAGTGCTCAGCTTCCTGCTTCTGCCATCTCTTACCCACTACTTGCTACCATACCTCCTTACCATGATAGACTCATACCTCTGGAGCTGTAAACCCAAACTGATCCACCTATAAGTTGATTCTGATTATGCCATTTTACCACAGCAACAGGAAAGCAACATACAGCCGTGTTCAGTGCAGCTTAAACTTACCATATTTCATCATAGGATTGGTCTCTCAGGGCAGAATTCCATTGTAAGCTAAGGAAAATCTAAAAATCAAAACCAACAGTCATGCCACTGGGCAGCTTGGTTAGGAACTCTTACTATGGTCTAAATACAAAACAATAGCACCAGCTTATATGTTTAACCTTGGCCCCCAGATAGAGACCTACTTTAGAAATTTGTGGAAGCTTTAGGGGGTGGTACTTAAATGGAAAATGTAAGTCACAGTAGAATGAAAATCTTCCTTATCAGAATAAATGGAGGCAAAGCCTATGAAGTGAAAACTCATAGATGGTAAACCGAAATAAACTCTCACTTACATTGTTTCTTCCAGCCATTTGATCATAAGAATGTAAAAGTAACCACTACAATCCCCTTTGATTTGGCCCTTCGGAGACAGTCAAGTTCATGCATGATTGCCCCTGCCTTCCCCCCATCCCCCAAACACACAAAAGTAATGGCTTAAAGACCACTGAACAGATTCCAACTCACTAAAATGTATTTCTGAAATATATAAGTCTCTGAGTGCCACTTCCAGGAAGACCAGAATTTCTGGGCAGTAAATACAGAGGAGGGAGGGAGGGAAGAGGAGAGGGAGGGGCAGACAGATAGAGAAAGCAAGCAAGCACCAAAAAGCAAAAGAGAAAAAACAAAATTCCATACCCTGGAAAAAGATTAATGCCACAAGCAACACAAGAACAAGCGTAACCTATTTAGTTTAGGTGGCTGTTCTGGGGCTTATGGCATTGGTGGCAATAAGAACCTCCCCTCTGGCTGCCTGGATGTTTTCCATGTGATTTCTGCTCTCCTGTACTCTTGTACACTTGAGTCATACCTTGCCTATACCCCAGGTCTCACTTGCAGATTTGCTGTAGGCTTTGTACCCTAGGAAAGCTGTCTAAACTGCACAGATAGAGAAGCAACCTAAGAATTCTTTGCTCCACTTGGAATTTCCCATGCGGCAGCATAATATGAATGAATCTCTTTGCCTTTTGCACAGGATGCATGACTCTCCTAAAAGTTACAGTAAGTTCCAGTAATATCAGGAGGCTTCAGCAGCCAAGTATGGCAGGTGAGATAACATGGCCTTCGTAGACAGGCACAAAAGCAAGTATGCTCTAAAGATGGGCCTCTGCAACAGTACCCCACTCTTGCAACATAAGGCTGGACAGCAGGTTGGCACCCTCTGGCTCTCTGGTCATGCCAAGTGTCCAAGTGTGGAAACAGGGGCATCTCCAGAGTGTGCCGCAAAAAACAAATGGAGTCAGAGGCACACTTCACATCTCCCCTCCCCTCTTGTTCACTCCCCCTTTTACCTCCTTGGTGCTACCATCTGGCCAGGGAGAGACATCACTAGCAATAAGGATCTAAGAGTGGAAGCTGGTGTTAGCATTTCTGTGCCAACACACATAGCATGCTGCAAACAAGCCACACAAAGTTTTGATCTGGCCCCTCCATTCAGATATGCTTGCATTTCCTAAATCCACTAGCTCGTCTAGAAGTCAAAAGAAGTCACACAAATGTCTTCAGAGACAGCTATCCATCTACGAAGTGAGGAGTTGAACAAAAAGGCTAGTATTTCCATCCCAGCCCAAGTACAAACCCCAAGGCCCTGAAGTTTAGAAAATGAGGTCAGAAACACTTGGACTCTGGAAGATCCTCAACCTTGCAGCAGTGACTGAGGCCCATCATGGACCAGCACTCAGCTCTCTATTACTTCATTAAGGACAATGCTCCTTACAAAGCTCAGTTTCTATTGAAGTGCTAATGTCTCCCTGAGCCCATGGTTCTCCAAAACCTAGCCTTATGTCACCTTTACATCCAAATGATTGCCAGGACACTGTAGGTCTGAGAAAGAAGACATTTGTTACACACCCTATCAAGGTTCACCATGCTCCTGCCATGGCACCACTCACCCGCCCATCATCTCCACACTGCACTTATTTTTGATCCACTTTCTTTGACATTGCCAATCCTGAAGTCCCTTCACACACATTCTTGACCGCACAGCTTTCTCAACCCTCGTCCAGAAGACAGACATATATCTCAGATGGAGGACAATCTATAAAGAGGTGGGACTGATTTCTCCCTAGGGACAAGAGTGAATCCTACGAACACCAATCCTTGGTTTGAAGTGTCTGTCAGAGCTGAAGCTACCCATCATTATGTAAAGGTATCAGAAAAGGCTAAGGCTATGGGGTCCAGGATTGGAGGCAGAACTTCCTAGCAGGAAGATGCTGTGGGTAGACCTTTGGGCTAGATGGAAGGATCTGCATTGTGCATCTGAGTATCCAAGGCAACAGAGGGGCCATGACAGCTAAGGAGAGGTGACTAGCACCAGTTAAGGAATAAACTAATTTCCCTTAACCTATTACTCCTGTGTCCTAATTCTAGAAGGGCAGGCATAACAGTTACTGAAATACTATGAGCCTACCTGCCAGCCAGTATGTCTGTTCAAACGTTGGAAAGATAAGCCTTAAATTGGTTGTAGCTTGTAATTCTTAATCAGGCAAGCTTCTGAAGGCCTCTACAATAGCTAGATAAAAAGACAAAGAAAGGCAAGCCTGCAGGAGTATACTGGGCCAATTTACAGCTTATACTGAATATCCCAGCTAGCACTATCTATGTCTCTGATTCCTCTGGGTGTCAGTGTACCTGAGTAACTCTGTAGGATCCTAACTAGTGGCTGGAGACAGTGCAGAATTCTGCTGAGCACAGGGTGAGGGCAAAGCGTCAGTGGATTGCAGAGGAACCTTCTAGTGCAGGGAAAAAAATGGCCAACCATTTTTTGGTAGGGAGCAAGTATCACAATTTAGACTTTGCCAACTGGAATCTTGAGGCCACAGAAAACCTGCACACTTGAAAACACTCCCACTCTAACACAGAAGAGAATGCTGGATGCTGGGTCACAGCTAAGCACTGATGGAGAGAGGTCAAAGAGCTCCAGTCATGTCTGCACCAGCATTTCCTGTGTCCCTGGCCATGTGTGTAGGTGATACACATTAATTAGGACAGTTGTTGAAATGTAGGTTGGAGACAGGCTCAGTAATTCAGGATCCTCAAGTGTGCAGTTCTCATAAAGGTACCTGGAGAATCAGCAACAAGAAAGAGAGCTACAGCATTCTACGTGTTCTGATTCCACAAATACATTTTTCTCCCTATGGATCTGGAAAAAGCTGCAATACTGTAAAACACATCTGGGGTTCTTTTTCACAGCCACGGTACCAGTCATTAGGAGCAGTCAGATTAGCAATGGTGCCAGTGAGCATTACACAACAGGACCTGGACATTGGAATCAAAGAAGGTGACTTGGGGCCCAGGATGTTCTGCTTCTGAGCCCCTTTGTGGCAGCTATACTAGAGGCCACATAGCCCTTGCTGTTAGAGAAGGCACATCTGCACACATACCTTCTCACATTTCCACATGCACAAACATGTACACACACAAATCAGGGTCAGAATGTAAATGGAAGGGAGAGAGTCGACTCAGAGACAATTAGTCCGATTATTTTCCTGTCTTTAAAATAAGCTTTAAATAAAAATCTATCTCTGTCAAGGAATTTAGAGAATGATATTATCTCAAAGCACTGAAATAACTGACCCGAATACCTGGGGGTTGAGTAGGGGGTAGTTTGAACATTAATCAACCAGATCCTGGTTCTATGTGGGGCGGGGGGTGGGGAGGAAGAAATGGGAGCAAGGGCAAGGCATGATCGGATAGGGATGAGTCAAGACTGGGGTCCAGGTAGAACATGGCCTACAGATCCTCACTGTAGTTACTGTGCATTTAGGGAACTTTTATGAGTCACGCAGAGCAGATAAACAGTTCTGAAATCTATCTAGGAATGTCTGAGCTGCAAGCTCTAGGCAGACCCTGCTGGATCCATCTCAGACATCCCACATGGCTACCGTTCTTCTGTGCAGTCTCCCCTCTCCTCAGCACACTAAGCTCCTGCACCAGTCTTTCATGGTGTGTACAACTAATATAAACAAGGTTTCTTAAGAAGAACACATAAGGGAGACAGGCTGAAACTCAGATTCTGGAGTTGAAGGTGGGTGTAGAAAAGTCTGCAACTTACTAAAGGCATTTTTAGACTCTGCAAGTCATTAAGTGTGGGGCCGATGCCAGTCTCTCTTTGGATGAGTTGGGTATCCTAGAAATCTACTAAAGCTTGACTTAGTAGATCCCCTCTCAACATGGTACTAGTCCCAGAATTGATGTTATGACATAAATCCACTTATTTCAAACCTGCTCTAGCTCACAGTCATCACCACCAGGTGACGACCAAGCTCATAGGAATATGTTTAAATGCATATTTTACATACCATGGGGGAATTGGTTTATATAACATCCACTGCTTTAATTTCCTAAGGGAGAAGGCTGAATCCCAAATGTGTTGGAGGTGAGAACACTGCATCTGCATCCTGCCTTCTGAAGTGTCTTTAAAGTTAAGGCAGTAGAATGTAACCTTAGTGGTTCTAAGTGTGTGTAACACGTTTGTGTTTTAGATATAAATACTTTTGGACCAAGGAAAAGGGGGGAAAAACAGGTAGAGACACATCTGAATGGCAGCTCAAATAGGTCAAATGATAAATTCAAACTGAATATCGTAATTGTTCAAAATATGAATTTCAAGAGTAATCCCTTTCTAAAAGATGGATCTTAGGCTCTATCTGAGTTTTCTTTGTCTGAGTCACATCCCCAAAGTGCTCTATAATATAATTGAAACCCAGCTAGGAACTAAAAGCCAACAAAGTATTCACATTAAACACATTTGAGCTCCAGCAGCAAGATGCTTGTCCCTGTAGTCATACTAACTAGACCCCATACATTGTTTTTATGTAAGTGAAGTTCCAAAGCTATCTCTGTGCTTTCTGCTTGTTTTGTGGCGCTGGCAAGTGATTCTAGGGCCTGTGTGCACTAGACAAGCACTCTGCAACTGAGCTATATACTCAGATAATTTTATTTTATTTTTTCATCTGAGAAGTGCTCTTGATAAGTTAAGTTGCCCAGGTTGGCCATAAAGATTTTATGTAAGCCTAGGTAGGCCTTGAAATTCCAAGGCCCCTGCTTCAGCCTCTTGGGTAAGATGGATTGTAAGAGGATGACAAAACTGACTTTTATTCTTATCTCCCACATGTGTGTGATATTTTCTATTTGTGTTTACTGGTTCTAACCATTCTTCAAATCCCCACGTTCGTTTGTTTTACTTTAATACCTTGTTTTACTTTATTTTCAGCGATTGAATAGATTCCTTGTCCCCTGGAAGCTTAAGATAATTTAGACTTGTGACATACATAACATAAATCACTATGTGTCCCACATGGTGGCTGGCTTCTGTTAAGAATTTCCTTTATGATGGCTTATCTTACAACGTGTCAGGAATCCACTTTTAGTTAAGTTCAATGCTGTTGCTCATGTGGCTCTCCTCCTTGGTTTCTGGAAATTGTTAGCAGATAGGACTGCTGATGTGTGTCTCACATATTCCTACGGGAAAGCTGGTCTGCCCTCACTGAGGTGTGTACACTGTCCTCCTGAGACTCGGGCCAACCAACAGTTTTAAGACGCAGATACAGGAAGGAGAAGCCCATTCTGTTTTCTCAGTTAGCCAGTGAATATAGAAGCATGCACAAAGAAACCTTCAGTTATGACTTATGGTGGTTTGAATAAGAATGGTGTTGATAGGCTCTTATATTTGAATGCTTAGGGAATGCTGACATTTGAAAGGATTAGTAGATGTGGCCTTGTTGGAGGAAGTATGTCACTGGGGGACAGACAGGCTTTGAGATTGTAGAAGGTCAAGCCAAGCCTAGTTGCAAGACTGTTCCTGCTGCCTGAGGGTCTGGGTGTAGAATTCTCAACTGCTCTGGCACCATGTCTGCTTCTTGCTATATTAATAATGGACGAAACCTCTGAAAGTGTAAGCAAGCTCCAATAAAATGCTTTATTAAGAGTTGTCATGGTCATGGTGTCTCTTCCCAGCAGTAGGACACTAAGACAAGACTCAAACACATCCATTACCTGCAGCTTCTTTCCTTTAGCAAACAGTGGCCATTGTAACCATTCTGTCTTCAAAATCCTGAGAAGAATGTGGGTGAAAGCCACAGAATCTCATAAAAGTGAAGAGATTTTTTTCTAAGGTAGTTCAAAGCACCTGCAGCGAAGAAGCCCAAAGTTTGAAACAATGACCTTTCCGCAGGTCTTCCTGAAAGTTCCACAGGGAGAGAGTGGCAGCCAGGAAAGAGAAGAGCTGCCACTCTTCCTTTTGCCCCTAGCACACAATCTGGTTGTAAGAAACAATGACCAAGGAACTGGCTGCAGAGTGATGCTCAGTTGCTCATGACCCTCTTTAAAGGAGATTTTCAAACTCAGCAATAATTGGAAACATGCAAGAATCTTGCACAGAGAATGCTTTAAAAAAGAATCATATCTAAAACTACCAGCTGACCTTCATTATTGCAATTCTGGAAGAATGAGTAAGAATGTGGTCAGCCTGCCTTCAATGGTTGGAATATTGTCACCTTTTTGACATTGTGTCTCAATGTCCCCAGTACAGTGTAACTAGGTCATAAGCTATACCCCTCAAAACATCTCACATGAACACATTTATGCAAAACAGCCCCATGTAACATTCCTATGTAATCTCATTTGCTCCTACCAGCTGATTCTGACAAGTAGACACCCTATCCTTCCATCCCATAGTGTTTCTAAAGATGTGGTATCTGCTCAAATCACAGGTTGCAATACTGTGCCAGTCTATGCCTGGGGATCTGCATTCTTCAACAGGCAGGGGAACTGGAAAAGAACAAAGCGAGATGTACAGGCCTGCACTGGCATGAAACAAAATTACCAACGTTTTATATGAGAGGACATGATGGAAGTGCTCACTTGCATGACAGTGATCACTTAACGAAAGGGTAACTAAGAATCCCTTTGTACAGCGCTCTTCATAAAGGTATTTCAAAGTCTACCCATCTCCAGGAACACCACTGACATTTTTTTAGGAATAGCTTTCATCTCAGAAAATTTAGAGGTGTACTAAGGGGCTCTACAAGGGAAGACATTCCTCCTGCTAACTCTCCTAGCCTTCTCTGGTGTGTGGCACACCTCTCTATAGTACTAAAATCACACTGGGTACCAAATCCCAGTAGGAGTGGCACCCCCTCCTAGGAGCCAGTAAGTGAGACTGGAATGGTTTCCTAATGAACCCCTGGAGCATGCAGCACTCTCCGTGAGCCTTGCCAACAACAACAGCAGACGTGGTGTCTCGGGAGAAATTTTACATAAGCAATTGCTTCCTAGCAAATAAGACTCACTTGAGGCTAATATGAAGGACAAGTTCAGTCCATTGCAGCCCTTCCAGGTCACTGTTAAATGAGGAAGAAATTAATTGCTTATAACTTACAAATTGAGGTTTAAAGATTTTGCCATTTTTTTAAAAAAAATATTTTGTAGTTCTTGAAGCAACTAGTCAACTAAAATCTTGCTCAGATCCCAGGTAGACAGGGATAGCACATTTAAAAGGCCAGTTTCCCTCAGTAATTGGAATTGTCTTTCCTCCTGCAATCGCCTCCTTGTTCTTCCAATAAAAGTAGCAGGCTACCTTTTCCCCCCTACAATATAAATGGGGAGAGGAATATCTTTCCTTGTATAAACATCATCTGTGTTCTACTGAGATCATTAGTAACAGTCATATTTTGAATCCAGAATGTAGCTCAGTGGCATAGCCATGTTTAGCATTTGTGGTGAGGCCCTGGGATCCAATCCAGCATAGAAACAAAACACACAGGAATGATTATGATGGCCAGGCCAACTTGCAATAAACTGCAATCATTCTCAGAGACAGGACCATGTGCAGACAGGTAAAGTAAGCTAGAAATTATTTTTTTTTTCTTTTTAAAGTTAAAACCAAAATGAAGCACTCGCGAAAAGCCCATATGTAAACATATTACTTTTCTAGCTCATTTAAAAAATACAATTTAACAGCAATATAATTTACTATTTTAACCAATACATTTGCTTTGTTGGATACTGTATATACATTCATAATTGTGTAGGCCTACAGACACAAAGTGATGCTCTGATTTATTTGTATAATGTGGAATCACCGAATATTCCTCCCCTCAGTCATCCTTTTGGGAATAGATTTTGAAGTCTTTCCCAAACAAGGCCTCCAGGACTCTGAGAAACAAGGAAGAGGAGGTCAAGGGCATCTCTCTACCTTTCTATAGCATTGAAAATTTCTGTAATAGAAAAGTTTGAAGTGTTTCCTTCCCCCACTCCCTCTTCCCACGTACCACAGTACTCTCTTACTGAAAAGGGACAGCTAAGGGAAGAGATGAGTCCTCTCTGCAGGGGCAGGCAGTGGGGGCAGGGTGACAAGGGCATCTGATCACTTACAGAGCCAAGCTAGTCCCAGCAAGAGGCTAAAGTGTTCGTAGGCTGGAGAGAAGGAAGCAAAGAGGAAAGAAAGGTGCTTCCTCAGACATCCACAGGCCCCGCACCTGTGGTCTAAAACTTCAGAAGGGCGGTTAAAGGCACGAGCAACTTCTCTGAAAACGGCCCTCAGTCTCTCCCCTCCTCCAAACTGACACTTTTATCAGGACCCCGTTCTCCCTCTTTGAAACCACTTCTCTGCAAGCACCCCGAGCTGCAGACACCTTGACAAAGAAAAGTCGACAGGTTCTGAGATATGTTAGGAGGCTGTTACCCCCCAGCACCGCCCCCCCCCCCGCGCTCAAGCTGCAGGTCTGCGCAGTTCGCAGCCCGTTGGTTACCACCTCGCGGCTCTGCAGAAGAGGGCTCCACAGACGCATGTCCCACTGCCTGATTCTAAACAGAGAAACAGCCCCTCGGTATTTTTCAGCCCCCTACATGCCCCAAACAGCTAAACTGAGACCACCGTTTGGTGCACCAAAAATCCTGGTGATACTATGAAAGGCACAGGCAACCCACTTCTTGCCCGCAGCGCAGAGGCGCCACCTCCACATCAAACACCGCAGGAGTGTGGTGCGCACCTTAAGTCTGAGGCACCGTGTGTGTGCCTGCGCTTCTGCTACCAGAACAGCCCACAGAAAATGAGGAGTGCCAGAAGAGCCCTTCTTGTGGTCCTTTAGTAAAGCCAAGCAACCCTTTTCCTACTTGTCCAAAGCTTAACTGAAGGTTCCTCCATCACACTGTTAGGGTCCAACAAAACAGGCAAATGCCCAAAGCCCTTCTTTCTTAAGGAAAGTATCCAACTCCATGGATGGTCCACTCTCTCTCCAGTATTTACAGAGAGGACACAAATGAAGTGTAGAAATCACGCCCAGAGACAACAAAATTATAATTTGAACCCTTTAATCGCATCTGCTTGCGCCCATCTCGGCGCCAGGACTGGCGGCTCCGAGGCTGCAGACTGTCGCGCTGCCAGGGGCCGGACAGCTCATAAAAACCGGTCTCGTCCTGGATGGAGGTGAAGGGTTCTAGAAGTCCTGTCCTCCGCTCAGGTAACCGATTGTGCACCCACCCACCCCAATCCTGATGCTCTGCAACTCTACATTTTCTTTTCCCCGGCCTTTTCCTTCCCTGTCCCATGTGGACCCCACTGACTGCCATCTCCGCGGATGCCTTGCTCGCCAGCCCCTCTTGGACTCAGCTAGGTAGCTCCAGGGACTGGTCGGTATCATCTAGGTGTTCCAGTACACCGGCCTGGCCCCTAGCAGCCTGGCTTTGCCGAACTCAAGACACAGACTCACTAGCTCTAACCGACGTCGCACAGCAGCCCCTTCACGCCGCCTGGGTACCCAAGGTGGCAAGGCGCCAAGTCGCACCCTGGGCCGGTATTACCAGTTCCTGTCCTCTTTGCATCTTCCCCGTCAGGCGCCATCTCCCCTCTCTGGGGCGACACTGTGTCTCCCTGGTCCAGCCACTGCGACCCTTCAGGACTTACCGCGGCCGGCACACCGCCACCGCCGCCTGGTCTGCGCGCTGAGAGGCGGAGCAGGACACCCGCCTGCGCCAGGGCATCCTCTCGCGCCCGCCGCCCCCGCCCACTCCGGTGGCCTGGGGTCCTCCCGCGCAGCTCTGGTGCTCGGGACTTACCTCCGGGACAAGGTGACCCGGCTGGTGCGCCCAGGCGGCCGCCCGCGCGTCTCGAGAGCCAGGAAGCGTGAGGGGCGCGGGGCGGTGCGGAGCCCGCCTCTGCTCCTGGGCTCGTGGCTCTCCGCCTCTGCCCTCCCCTGCGCGCAGCTTCCCCCGCCGCTCCCCTCCCTGGATCACTGCCAGCGCCCCGGGCTGCCCCGAGCACACGGTTCCCGAGAGCCGAACACAGGGCTGCGGCGCCACCCTTCCAGAACTGGGTCCTCTTGGCCCCTAGGAGCACAAAGGGCGCGGGCTGAACCAGGGGTGACCCGGGATGTGCTGTTCCACTCTTTGGTCTCGCGGAGCCTGGCGACTTGTGTGCAAGAGGAGGCGGCCGCGGAGCCCGGGGGAAGGTGGCCGCGAGGAAGAGGAGGGGGAGAGAGAGCAGCAGCGCGCGAAGGTGGCCGCCAACTTTGCTCCAGGCCAGCTGTGACCTCGCCAGTGATAGCAGCTGGCGGGTGGCCGGGGCCCGGTGTCTGGAAACGTTGGGGCGACTGAGGTGGGGGAAGGGGGACTGCCACTGGGGACTATGAGGACAAGAATTAGCCGCCGACTGTGGAAACGGTGGCTTCCTTTGGTCCTAAAAGACCTCCCAGGCTCCAGGTCGACTTGAGGTTTAGAAGAGCTCACACTGTAGGTCCAGAGAAATACCCAAGTCCTGACCAGCAGAAGGAATAAAGATAGAGACCGGCATGAAATCTGTACGCTGGGGACTCAGCCTGTAGCTCGGACCAACACCATTGTAGGTGCACTGCGGGTGGCCCCATGGTAGTCGCAGTTGGAAGGAAACTGGGCCGGTGACGCCTTGGGGGTGGGGCAGAGTGGTGGCTTGGAGTAGGTCGAGGAGAGCCCTAGTAGAGCCGCCTACAAAGACAATCTACATTTCAAACGTTGGAGGAAAATCAAACTCGAGTAGGCGTGTTTTCCTTACAGATTTTATAGAGAAGGTATTAGAAAATTTGCCAAAAAGAGGATCAAAAGTTGTCTTGTCTGCGTGACCCCCCTTTCAAAAGAAGGGAAAATTCACCTTGTTTCATTTCTCCCAAACCCAAACTTTTTCTCCCTGGGGAGTCAACATTGCTAATTCCCTAGTGGTTCCTTGGATCTATAGCTATCTTGTATGGATTCCCGCCCCTTGCCTCAAAAGCAAGTTTTTGCCCCCAGAAACTGCTGCATCTAGCCAAGTAGATTTTGGAGCGCCAGAGTTGGAGGTAGCTCAAGTCCTGCCTGAGAGCCCTCTGCAGCATTTGGCTTCTGGGGACCCTTAGCTGTACATAGAAAAAAAATCAAATTTGAATTTCTTAGGAAGGAGGTTGAGCTGATTAATGGACCCAGGTGTGTTCAGAGCAGCTCCTTGCTTGGGTTCCTCTGGAGATCTTCTTTACATCTAAATATCACACTCATTCTCAACTCCGCAGCACCTAGGCCCCCGGCTTTCTTCTACTAGTTGCTCTGAGCTTCAGGCAGGTCTTTTATCTGGGACAGCCTGAAAAGGACATTGTGAGTATCCCCCATTGAGTATCTCTTAAATTGACGGAAACTGTCAGCCTTACCTTTGGAAAACAGCTCATGGTCTCTGGTTCCTTCCCCAAAAGAACATTCTCTGCTCTCCTGTGAACTGCTAGGCTGAGCATCCATTGTTAGAGCCCTGCAGGATGCAGAATCCACACTGCTGTTTGACAGTTGAAGAAATGGAGACTTGAAAGGCTGGGAGACTCTTGTCTCCCAGACTGCCAGGGTCACCTGCAACTATAATTCATTCTCTGTGTCTAAGCCATATTTTCTTGATAGTCAGTCTTTAGGTTGCCTTAGAGGTTCGCTTGCACTTGCCAGAGCATCTGCTTGGTTTACAACTGCTAGAATTTTAAAGCGATTGCCCCCACCCCCACCCCCAAATTGCAGTCAGGTAACTTGTCAAATGTAGGGTTAAGCCTCACCACAGATCCCAACTGTCTCTGTGTTCCCTCCAAACAGAACAATGCCCTCCAGGGTTGAATCCCCGTGACCTGTCTCCATATGTTAGATATTTTGAAAGTTTTCCATGGATGATTTACTGGGTCTTTCTAGGGCATAGGAACACAGGCATTTATTCACAGATGGACAGCATTGTCCAGCCTTTGGGTTGATTAGATAGATAGATAGATAGATAGATAGATAGATAGATAGATAGATAGATAGATAGATAGTATGTGTGTCTGTGCATGTGTGTGTGTGTTTGAATTTCTGAGAAAATGTCAAAAACTTATTTTTCTTAATCTGCCTTATCCACTTTGCCATTTAATATTTTACTTTCTAATTGTAGAGTGGATGTCCGCCCCTTAATTGAAGCTGGAACTTTTATTGTGTTTCAAAAGAAATTTACACTTCCTAGTTGAGAATCATGTACTAACAGGGATCTCACCTATTACTGGTAGATGATAGAACACCTCAGTTAATCTGGAATACTAGCACGAATGTGAGCCAGTTTTTCCTACAGGCAAAGTCATAGTTGTTCAGAATGTGATTGTCGCAATTTTGATAAAATATAGCAGTGAAATAAAGGTTTTAAAAGAAAATCAGTGGAGAGTTGTCATATATCAGGCTACAACAGGACACCACAGAAATTGCTAATCTCCAGGAAATTGGCTAACCTTCTCAACAATGCTTATCTCTTAGAGGAGATTACAGAATTCTCAGAGATTTGAGAGGTGAGTGGGGCCAGTTCCTGTGTTGTGAGGAACTGTCACTCAGGTGCTGAACAAGCTGTCAAGCCTTTGGATAGCAGAGATAGGGGACATGATAAGGAGAATACAGATTTAAGAGTTTTGCTGTTGGTTTCTTTTTAGATAGAAGCCATTTCAAAGTGTGTATTCAACTAAAAAAGCTCTAAAATTTAAGATTATTAAAAGTATCAGGATGATTTGTGCCGTGAGTTTAGATGTCAACAGCTCTCATTCAAAAATCATCTTTAATAGAAATGTTTAACCTCCTCTAGTTGATCAAAAAACACCAAGGCAGATAAAATAAGATTGTAACCAATTATAAAGCTATGCCAATAACCAGGGCTTTGTTTGTTGTTGCTTTTCTCCCTCCAAGATCTATTATTAATTGTTTGTCTTGAGTTTAGGAGATTTAAGAATCAAAAGGTTGGGCTGTCTGGTTAAAGTCAAATCTTATTAATGTGAAGAGTAGAAAGATAGCCTTTCCAGTAGCTGATAAATCACCTTAATAAATCACATTAATTAATAAATCATGTTAATAAACCTGGCAGCCAACCTGTACATGAGACATGAGTGAGGTGGATTTAGATCAGGAAATGAAATAGAAAGTCGAATGTTAGTTGGATGGGGCAGTCACCTAGCCAAACTCCCGACGTCCCAGGTTAGGAAACAGTTACAAATGAGCTAGGTCTTGGTGATGTTCAGCTCCAGGTTCAGCTCCATGATGGCCCAGGATTTTCAGAGTTCACTACCAACACAACTGCTCCAGCAGAACAAACTCTTCTGCAAGAGTGCTTTCTCAGGCCCACATCACAGGGCCTCACTGACTGAAACAGAACTAGTCACACAGCAGCCCAGATCAGAAGTGGAAGCAATAATAGATGTATTCTTTCTATGTATGGCTTTCTCCCTCTCCCCTCCCCTCCTCTCCTCTCCTCTCCTCTCCTCTCCTCTCCTCTCCTCTTTCTCCTCTCTTCTTTTTCTTTTTTTTTCTTTTCTTTTTCAGTTCTGGGAATTAATGCTCAGGCCTCAAGCACTGTAGTCATATATTCTATCACTGATTTATCTCCCCAGTCTTCTTTTCACTCTTAGGAAAGTGTCTCAGAATAGAACTCAGGTTGACTTGGAACTCTCTATATAAGACAGACTCTCTTCCTGCGTCAACCTCCTAAATATCTGATTTTACAGGCCAATCTCAACATACTCCACATTAAATGGTATTTTGTTTGTCTATTATAGAATTTTATTCTATAACCCAGATTCTCCTTCCTCGGCTTCCCAAATGCTAAGAGTAAAGACCTCAATTCTTAATTGACTCTTAATCAGAGGAGACATGAGAATGACCTCAGAGAATTAAGAAGTTATAAGCTGGGATGCAATAACTCACCTATGCCATCTTCAACATCACAATGGTGGGTGTTAGTGGAGGGCATCTCCAAAGGGTTGACTAAATGCATGCTAGCAAGTTTAAAAACTCAGATTTAGGAGATAAGCAAACCTGAGCATGAAGTGTCTGCCACTTTTTGTCACCCTGTCCTGACTGGCAGAGCCAGGCTTCCTCATATCTAAATATGCATAATTATTATGATATCAGCTGCTTGGCATTGCAGGGATAAGTTCAGAGCACTTATGTTTTTCTGAGCAGTGCTGACTGCTCAGAAATTATTATTGTTCTTAAAGACAACAGCATAGCAGATTGCTGGGTGCTTTATTCAAGGAAGCATAGGGAATGAATGGTGCCTGCTAGATCTTTGGCACAAAGCTTTGCTGATTCCTGATGTTGTCAAAGTATAAGAAACCTTGTAGTTTTCCTCGGCTCAGGGCTCAGTTGTACAGACAAAGATAGACTTCAAAGGCTTCTCTCTTCCCTCAAGACCTGACTGGAGCCCTAATCGTAGGCTTTGCTTACCATGCGGCTTGATGTGATGCTCTTGTCCCATCCACTCCGGGGATGGTTTCCTTCAGGCCAACTCACAGCGTCACATGTCACATGTGTTAATTGGGTAAGCTTTGTCGTCTCTCAGAAGAGCAGACGTGTGACAGCATTGAAGAGATGATGCCCGGTCTGGTCTATTTTCCTTAGTTATGGATCTTAGGTGGGTCATTGAGGGGCAATTGGGTAGACAAGAGGGGAGCAGTACACAGAAGAACACCTAACGCAGTAACCTCCACATTCAACATCCAGTTCTCCACTTCTGAGAACTTCCCTAAATAAAGAGAATATTCCTTCACCCCTCCAAGGGATGAAGAGGAAGTGTATTTCCCCAGATTTGTTCTTAGGAGTAGAAGAGGTGTTAACATCTATGCTTTTTTCTTTCATGTGCATGCATGTATGATGTGTACAAGTGTGTATGCACATTTGCATGTATAGGGTCACACGTGTTGATACGTGTAGTTGACAGTGGGTATCTTCTTCAACTATTCTTCACCTTCCTCTCCGAGGCAAGGTTTCAACTGTATGGCTAATTCTGGCCTACCTGCTTGTTCCAGATTGTTCCTGAGAGTTCTAGAACCTTCTGAGTTCCAGAATTACAAGTGTGCCACTATATACCTGGACTTGTGTATTTTAGGGACTCACATGTTGATCCTTCTGTTTGCATAGCAAATGCTTTAACCACTTAACTATCTCCCCAGGCCAATAGCTACTTTCATGAGCATGGCTTTGAAGATATTAAGCAGCTACTCTTTGTCATAAGAAATGTGTAACCAGAAGCCAGGATATATGTCTTGTTTAGTGTGGAATGCCTACATCCCTCATCCTATGCTAATCACATGTACTCTTGACCTGGGCTCAGTGTGTAGAGAGTCCCTACCTAGCATGTGGGTAGCATAGTCTCTATATCCCTAGTATTCACCATCACAATTTACATTCTGCCCCAGGCCTTAGGTGTCCATGTGATCCTAAATATGAGAAGATTTTCCTGTAATTCCACTGGACCTCAAAGCTACTGAAAAACCCTGAAGGTTAGTTACATCAGATGAACACGAGGGAAAGAAGTTTGACTTACTCTGGCCAGTGTGGAACTTTGCCAACAAACAGTTTTCCATGTGCCAAACAGAACACTTCACTTCATCTTCCTAGATAGTCACTTGACCTGCAGAGAGGACAGACTTCCCTTTCTCTTGATTGTTTTCAGATACCATAGGTAACAAACATCCTGCACACAATGGAGACTCTAACCCCCATACCATCTGTGTGATTGGTCTCCACATACCCCAGACACCTGCCTGACTCACATGGTTTTACTCTGGTGAATCCTTGGATCTCTAGTTAATAGTTTCCATGTTCCAGCTGATTACTTTATAAATCATACCAGTTATAATGAGAGAAGATAGTATCCTTATCATCAATACTTTTAACAAGTTTAGTTTACCTGAATATTGGAAATTGTGACCATTCCTGGGGTCTTTAGAGAGAAGGAAAAGTAAAAAAGAAAAGGAAAGAAGGAATAGGAAAAGGAAAAGGAGAGAAAGAAGAAAAACGCTTACTTTAGAAAACCTTGCTGCCAGGATGGGTCATGTTCCAACTTGATTTCACCAAAATCAAGTTAGAGAAGAAAGGCTTTCTTGGCTTATACTTCTAGGTTGAACGAAATCAGAGCAGAAGCTCAAGCAAGAATCTGGAGGCAGGCCGGGCAGTGGTGACGCACGCCTTTAATCCCAGCACTCGGGAGGCAGAGGCAGGTGGATTTCTGGGTTCAAGGCCAGCCTGGTCTACAAAGTGAGTTCCAGGACAGCCAAGGATACACAGAGAAACCCTGCCTTGAAAAAACAGAACGAAAAAAAAGTATCTGGAGGCAGACACTGAAACAGAGACTATGGAAGAGCAATACTCAAAGGCTTGTTCTCTATGGCTCCTTCTAGGTTGCCTTGTGGCCATCAGCCAGTCTGATCTGAATAATCCCTCAGTTGAGACCTTCTTCTGCCTTTCCTGGTAACTCTGAGTTGTGTCAAGTTGACATTAAAAACTAAGCAGGACAGGCTGGGGATCAAAATTTGAAATGTAGGGTCAAAAGCATTAACCTCAAGAAAATAGGTACAGACATCCCCCCCCAATCTATGCTCCAGAGTGGACAAAGCCCTCCGTTAGCCTCCTCACTAAAATGAGACGAGGCCATGTTTTCTTCTTGTCCACCAGGAGCTCACACACTGCCACTGCAGCAGGTCTGATGTGAGCCGAGGAGAGCTAAGGATTTTTAGAAACACTGCTGGTGCAGAACTAACCATTTAAACCTGCCATTATTTATTAGTGTGATTTTTCTGGCAATTTCTAAAAGGCCCAAGAACTCATTTTAAACTCAAGAAAAAATATATTTCTTGCTGCATTTGCTTCCCTCCCCCCTTTCCTTCTGCAAAAAGAGAAAGTTCTATTGCAAAAATAACCTTCTGTACTCTTGGAGGATGTGGAGATGGAGGGAAAACAGAAGGGTAAGCAGTTTTCTCTCTCTGATTCTGTTTGTCTTTTGCTTTCTAAGGGAAGAATACTCCTAGACAAAGGAACTCAGACAGGTGCCTGCACTGAGCTGTATCCTCCCCACCCCCTGCTGCTGCTGCCCACTTATAAAGAGAAACCTAGGAGAGCCTGGCTGTGTACCACCAGGCCTTGCTTCTTTTTGTGCCTTGCAAGGTAGTCTCATGGGCTCACCTCCTATAGTTGGTACCATACCTAGCCAAGTGGGATCTCTTCAGTGTGGAGTACAGGGTAAAAATGCTTTGGCTAGTAGGGCTCCATTTGGCTCAATGGCCACTTACCAAAAGAAGTTACCAGCTAAGGACTTCCTTGTCAAAGGTACTGAATCTCCTTCTACCACATCTATGGAAGGAAGAACAACAACAACAAAAAGAACCAGAAAAAATTGAAAAACTGGAGCTGGAAATAGGGCTCAGTGAGGAAGAGTGCCATGCATACATATCCAGTCTGTAATCTTTACAATATGTCTTTTCTATGTTTTTGCATGCATATCATGTGTTTGTATAAATATATGTGTAAGTATCACATGTGTGTATGCTTGTGAAGAACAGACAACTTCAATTGCTGATCCCATACCCTTCTTTTCCCTTTTTTTTTAAAGACAGGAACTTCCATTGGCCAGTAATCAATCAAGTAGTCTAGCTAGTTAGCCAGTGACCCCTAAAGATTTGCTTACATTCTCCTTTATTTCCAACTCAGTGCTGAGACTGGAAACATGTGCTCTGGAACTGTCTTCTTTAGGTAGGTTCTGAGGCCTGAACTCAAGTCTTTACTTGTGCTTGTGAGGTAAATATTTCACCAGCTGAGCTATGTCTTCAGCCTGCCAAAGGAAAGAGCTTTATTCTCTCTGTTTATTTCTCTCTGTGTGTCTCTCTGTCCCTGTCTTGCTCCTTTATCTTTGTCTCTCTGTTTCTATCTCTCTGTCTGTCTCTGACTCTCTCTCTCTCTCTCTCTCTCTCTCTCTCTCTCTTTGTGTGTGTGTGAATCATACATATGATGGCCTTTCTACTTTCCACCTTTTCTGTTTAGATACATGAATTCTTTCCAGTGTGCTATAGTTGCCTAAAACATCCACTATAGAAATTTGAACCAGCTGTACTATATAGCCTGGGGCATTACATCCTATATCCTCTAGCTATGTATAAATGTACTCTTTAGAATCTACAGTGACAACTTCTAGCAATACAAGTTATTTTAGTGTTTCCTGACAGATGCTTGCGTTCCCCCTTGACGGTTGCATCACTCTCCGGAAGTTCTTATATCGTATAGACATAGGTGCATGTGTTTGTGTGTTAGTGTGCAGAAATGCTCGTGAATATATAAGGATGAGCACTGGAAATCACACTATGTAACCCAGGGATGCATCCACCCTAAGTTAATAGGTATGAGAACTGAACATAGCACTCCATTAACATCTAGGGACATTTTTCTATGAAATTCTCATTACCCAGAATTTGTGTGTGTGTGTGTGTGTGTGTGTGTGTTGTTCTTAATCTTTCTTTATAAGTATATTATAATACTTGCAATATCTATAATAGTAATAATAATAATTTGTCATGCCAATAGTCCAATAAATAAATAAATAAATAAATAAACAAACAAATAAATACTTGTTTTTAAATATTGACAGAATAGACAGAAAGTATTTAAAAATAATTTATTTCTCATAGTTCGGGAAGCTAAAGTGTAAAATCATGATACTCCTCACTTGGTTCCTAGTGTTGCTTCTTGGCTTGTAGGCTGTGTTCTTGATGAATAGAAAGAGGCCTGTGCTGTCTCTTTCATTCTGTGTAAGGGTACTCATCTCATCCAGAGGAGCCCCGCCCCCTAATCCTAAGTATCTCCAAACTCAGCAGTCATGCCTCAACAAATGAACTGGAGGGAGGTGCAACTAACTATTCAGTCCACAAAACAATTGTTGCATCAATGACAGGGAAAACTCAGTCTCCAGTATCAAATTGTCCCCCAATTGTCATGACAAGTACATTCTTGTGACACAAACAAGAACCTCTCCCTTGATTTTCTGCCTTCTGCTCCTGTTCTTAAGGTGTTTGTGAATGGCAGAGCCTAGGGAAGGGGCTGGGAGCTGGGACTAGTGACAGTCTTATGGACTCAAATTCACAGCACAACATGGGGGTAGTATAGTGGCTAATGTGAGTACTGCAGACAAATCAGCTGCACCCTTTCCCAGCATCCCTGTCAGCTAGCTTTCCTCAAATCGCCAGTTATTGGATCTGTGTTTGTCTAGTGTGTTCCAATGGACTTCTCCAGTATATATGCACCTCAGCATCTAAGACAGCATGGACCAAAAAAAGGTCAGGACAAGTCAAGGAGTGGAGTTCCAAGCTGACCTTGTGGGCCATTTCACCAGCAGCTAAAGGGGCATATTATAATGCTGTCCTGCTGGAGAAAAAAAAAGACCATTGGCCTTTACCTTTATCCAACTCTGCCACTATCTTCAGGCCCCTGAGTTCTCACTGTCCTATAAATAGCTTATAAGCTAAAACCGAAATAGCAAAATAAGAACTATCTGACTGTTCTCATTTTAACAGCAGGCTCAGTGACACTCCCTTTGTGGCCTTGATGGGACATGGCAGAGCAGGCTGCACTTGCTGTTCAGGAGAGCAGAAGCTAGCCTGACTATTTGCTCCAGACTGCTGTACCTTCTGCTACAAAGGCAGTTGACATCCCACATTATCAGGTAGAATAAATGCTTGAATGTCTATAGTGCTGTGGCTAGCATCATGCTCAGTACAGGCTTTTGTTCTCATTGTACATTGTTGTTGGTTTCACAGATACTTGTGGTGAGAAGGGGGAAATTCTGAGGTCTCCTATCTGCCAGCATCCTGGAGATGACCACAATCTGGGTCCTACATTTCAGAGGCTTCTTTGCTGATATCTACTGTCCAAATGGAGACAGGGCTGTACAAACATTGTCCTTTTTGTAGTTGAATCTAGAAGACTACTTCGTGGAGCTGGTTTGGATGTTAGGAGGCACATAGCCTACATTCAGCAAAAGCAGCTATCTTCACATCACACCTCAGTGTTTCTCCTCATCTTTTTTTAACCTCTACTCTCTAGTTACTGATCTGCTCATTTTCAGCTTTCTGTGGCCTTGGATGTGACACCATTTTTCTCAGATCCATTTGTGCCGGCAACAATTTTGGGGCTGCCTTATCACTCCCCTCTGCAGGGATGGAGTGGGGTAACAGTGTAGCACATGGAGCCCATTTAGTCTTAAGGAACCAGAGGTGGTGACTTCCATGTGGAAAGTGTCATTGAGTCCTGGATTATGGGATTTCTCTCTGGTCTACAGCCTGTGTATGGAACAAACAGCCTATGCCAACCTCTCTGACCTAGAGGGGCTCCATCTATTGCCTTTGACAAGAGTGAACAGATGACAAGGCCCAGGTCATTGACACCACACAGGAAGTTCAGTTGCTGGATGGAGCAAGGACAATATGCACAATATGTTGTACTCTGTTACTTCTCTGCTCATGGGAAGTGCCGGGGTGTGTGCACCATAGTATAACATTAGGCTGTGGGTACACTAACTCAGGTTCATTGTGAGACTGCCATACCCCCCTCTGTATATTCATTTGTTATTTTATTCAGAGAAAGAGCCATTCATTTTTAAAGAAAGGAAAGAAGAAAAGGAGGAAGGGAGAACAGGGAGTGGGGTTGGAGTGGGGAGGATGAAGTGACTGAAAGGTCTGGTGGGAGAAATGGAAGCTAAAACGATTAAGAAAAAACCCACAAGAAAGGCTGCTTTTGCTCCAGGTCTGTGAAGTGGCAAGTTGATCCATTTGTCAGCTTTTATGTCTGCCAAATGGAGATACTCACTTTTAAATTTTTCCTAACACCCTAGGGCTTTGGGAGAATCAATGAGCTTGCACTTCTGCATGGTGCGTGTGTGATGGAAGGTGCTATGTCAATAGCTGGAAGATATAAATAGTCAGAACTGCATATTCAGGATGCCTGGGGTGTCCCTTGATGGTGATGTGTTGACTCAAAATAAATTCTGCTCCAGCAGAGGAGTGTTTTGAATCATGCCAAGCATCAGTGAAACTACCTTTCTACCAGGCACAGCTTGCACATTCAAAGAATAGGGCATGGGAGCACACATTTGTAATCCCAGTGCTTGGGGAGGGGTGACACTGATAGAGGCAAAGGGTGCTGAGTTCCAGGCCACCCTAATTCAGAAAGTAAAAGACAAACAAAGGAACTTTTTTTTTTATTGATAGGTTGGCCTTGCCCTATTCATAACTTAGAGCTTATGAAGTAAAAAAAAAAAAAAAAAAAAAAAAAAAAAAAAAAAAAAAAAAAAAAAAAAAAAAAAAAAAAAAAAAAAAAGAAAAGGCTGTTCTGGGCGCTAAAGAGATGGCTCAGTGGCTAAGAATACATACTGTTCTTGCAGAGGACCTGAATTCAACCATGTCAAGTGGCTCACTACGGCTTGTAATTTGGAGATGAGACACTCTTTTCTAGCTTCCACAAGCAGCTACACACATTTGTATATATACACACATACTTATGCATACACACTTATGTTTTATTAGCGTTCTGCTATTTAGTAACTCTACTCATGTGCATATATTTGCTTGTGTGTATGAGAGAGAGAGAGAGAGAGAGTGCAAGAGTGCAAGAGAGAGCTCAAGCAGGAGTTAAAGCAAGAAAGAGATAACCTGAGAATGAGAGAACAAGAACGAGTGAACAAAAGTGAGCAGCAGGTTGGGGTCTGGAAAAGTTACTTAACCTTAACATATAAATTGGGACAACAATAGTTTATATTCATAATGTTTCAGTAAGTGGGTTTAATAGCATCTTTCATGCATGTACTTGCTATGGAACCCAATGATAGCATGCAAAATATATGAAATTCCCCTACTAATGGGATTCTGCCCTTTCCATTTTTCTCACCAAAGCTATAGTAGTCCCAAAGGATGTGTGATTCCACCCTCATTCAGAACCTAAGCAGACCCTCTCTTTGTTGTCTGGAATTAGGCACAGGTGAAAAGCCTCACACAGCACCAGATGCTGTCCTTGACATCCTGCAAAGAGAGAGAGCTGGAAAGGTAAAGAACAGTCCTGGGGCAGAAAGAGGGACAACTCTCTGTGGTGCACAGAGAAGCGAGAGGGAGCATCGGTTTGTGTCTTGGTCAAGGGTCAGAAGAGAAGGAAGTCTTTAGCTTGTGGGGAATGAGTTGGTGTCTATCTCTGGACTCCAAGGTGGGAACAAACATGAAATAATTTGCTCTTCCTCCTGGCTCGTGCAGCCAAGCAGTGCTTTATAATTAGAGGATTTTTCCAGGGAGAGGATGTCAGAAATTTATGGCACGAGAGCCTGCTTATTGGATGCCTGCACATAAGCAAAGAAAGGACAAAACACTTAGGGAAATTAGAAGCCATTTAGAAAATAAATCCCCAGGGAATCTTTAGAATTTCAATGGACTGAGGACAACTGCCATTTTCTACAATATTTTTTCGTGTCCTTTTTTTAGTTTTTATTTTTTTGTCTCAAGTCAGGCCACACTTTTTTGAGAGAGTACTGTGTTGCTAGCTATTTATGAGCAGGAGCAGCCCTAAATGTGAAGCATCCCTTAAAAAGGTGAGAACAGAGGCCATAGGAAATATCCTTCCTTCAGATGAAGACACAGACTACAAGCTCAACACGTGACTCAAATAATAAACCCAAGGCACTGTAAACGACAGAATGATGATTATTACACAGCCACCATGGTGAGGAATTACAACCAGAAGTGGGGCAGCAATGGGGAGGTTGGTATTGTGTGTTTTCCTGGGAAGACACAGATGAGAATCTGTTTACCCAAGACAGGGTATCCACCAATGACAGACCACAGAAATCATTTCACATGAGTCTAGCTTGGTGAACTCGTGACTTTACTTAGGTTATTTATAGGAGTGTGGCCAAGGGGTTACTTAAAACCATGGTTGATTTGAAAGCAATTGCATCCCAGAAAAGCCCACTGCAGCCTGGGCAATGACTCATGAGACCTGCATCCCAGGAGCTACTTATACAACTTGCAGGCCCCTAGGCTGCTTACAGTCTCCTCCCCCTGGCAACTCTTGGACTTTTATGACTTTGGAGAGGGAATGATGAATCCTGAAAGTTTCAAGAACCTCCTGAGACCTGTGAGTTTTGCTTACTTCCACAAATTTCAAGATCCTAACTCCAGAATGAATGTTTTTATTCCAAAGAAACAGGGAAGACTAGAGAGGATCTGGGTGCTATAGAAGGGAGATCATGTCATGCATATCCCTAACCCATAGAGCCAAGGAGTGGTCTGACTCAGCTACTGGGTTGTCAGATATCACTAATCTTGTCAAAAGAAGTAGCTGATGCTCATTTCACCATTTCATATCCCTGACGTTATATCCACTGGCTTCACATAACAACTCTGTTATTAAACATTTGGTCTAAACTAAAAAAAATAAAAAATCTTAAAACCACACATACCAGGCTGAGTGAGTGGTAAAGTCCTTTCTCAGTACGTACAAAGATCTGGGATTGATCCTCAGCAGTGTAGACACACAATAGACAATGTGACACATGAAGATAATGGGTTTCATAACGTTCTAACTTAATTTTGTGATCATGTGAAGAATTTTTGGATATCAAACACCATCCCAGAAAAAAAAAAACCCTCACTTATTTGATCATAAGTATAAGAATATAATGTGGAAGTACTCAGATTCAGAGAAGTGGTTGGCTATCTGCAGAGGTTTAAATTGGTGTGGGAGGATATGGTAGGGGTCGTTGTGAGGGTGCTAGAAGATGCTGCTCACACATGCTCCTTCCGCTTCCCCCCACTATTACTGTTCCAAAAGCGCTCATGGAAACAAGTTGCTACATTTTATCCCAGCCTTATCTACATCTACAGAGTTAACAAAATCAGCGTTTTTAATGAATGTCTGCAATCAGTCTCCTAATCTTAATTTCTAATTGGATGCGGCATCATTGTGCTGCATTATTTAGAATAAATCGTTGGATTTCCTAATTCATATTCGTAATGTGTCTCAGTCTTCACAAAAATATTAGGTTGATTTATTAAACTGTGCTTAATAGACTGAGTTATAGTGTTAAACACACAATGATCTCACATTAAAATAAAAATGAGTAGTGAATCCTGAGGACCAGCTTAGGGTTCTAAGCTCTACTTTATGGGTGGGGCTGCTGGTGGGGTGCCTGCAGAGTGTCCTTATCTTTCCTTATGACCAGCTGAACATTACCTTCTTTTTCTGAATGTAGTTTTTGTTTGAGATAGTTTGTTGATAAATAATTGAGACTAGTCTCAAGGTTGCCACCCTCCTGCCAGAGTCCCCGGAGTGCAGCAATTATCACACATCTGGCTTTGAATGCACTTTTTTTTTCTTCTTCTTCTTTTTTTTTTTTTTTGTATATTAAGTTTGCTCCCAAGCCCAAGAGATGGGATTGACATCTCTGTGTTAAATGATGCCAGTACCAAGAAAAATAACCAACTTATCTTGGATGAGTGCTCCAAGCAAATCCTTCTTGCCAGAAGTTAAGATTCAAGGAAAGAATTTACTCATCAAGGTTCACTCTGCAATCTTCCCTTTGCATTGACTCGAACCAGTGTCAATCAATTGCTTACTTTGTAGGAGCTCCTTTACTGATATGCTCACCAGGCTAATTCCATGGGCAGTCTGCTTATCTGTCCTTTTTTTGGGTGATTATGAGGAGCTCAGTGTCACCAGTATCCAGATCAAGAAAGGAACCTGCATTAAAGGTACCTTTCTCTCCTTTCTTCCCCTTTCTCTCCTTTCCCTCTGCTTCTTTTTTTACTACATATTCATTCCAGAGGCTCATGCATATCAAGCAAATGCTTTACTGATGAATTTTGGGTTTGTTTGTCTAGAGATACTTTCACTTTAAGAAAGGATCTTTCTAAGTTTACTAGTCTGATTTGAAGTTTGTGTAGTCAAAGCAAGCACTAGACTCAAAAATCCGTCTCAGTCTCCTTAGTACATAGGAACTCATGCCAGCAGACCCTACTTGAACTTACTTAACTTTAAGTGCACATTTAATTCAAATTAGAGCTTTTAATAAACACTAACACTGTGACCTCTCCCAGAACAATTAAATAAGGAATTCTGGGTATGGAACTTTAGTATTCACATTTTTTTTGACACATATGCAGTACTGATCTGCTTGTAAGGTAAAAAATGTTGGCATTTGTTACTCAGTTATTGAATCACTTCTTTTAAACAAATATTTATTGACTGCCTTGTATATTCCAGGCACGACTGAGTTCTAGAGATGAGATACACATAGGAATGACTTGGTTCCTACTCAAGGGCTTTCATGGGGATAAAGAGAACAACTGTTAGATTAAGACACACATTGGGCAAAGGAAGAAGATGAAGTGATGTGTAGAACAAGTTTGGGTACGTGTCTCATGCTACAATGATGGTTAGAGGAGATCTAGGGGAAGTGACCTGAGATCCAACCCTGAACTCTAAGAATGAACCATACATCTTCCAGGTAGAGGAAAGTTGTCTGTCCTGTGGCTGTTTCCTTTCAACTGTAGCACCCCACTGAGGTAGGCATGTTAAAACTTAGGAAATGGATAAAACATAGAACTCAAGAGGCCTCTTAAGTTAAAAAGATTGACATGGTACCTCTCATTGTTATATGACCACTAAAGTAAGAATTTCTGGGGAGATGGGGACATGGTGGAAAAGCTTTGTCCAAGCCATGTAGGGAGGAGCTTCAGGGATACCACGCTGCTGTCTGGGTGGGCTTTTAGTACTGCAGACTCCTTTAACTCCCTCATACTCCTATAAGTGACCTCAGTACACTCCCTGGCTCTCTAAGGCTGCTTGATTGGAATAATTTCTTTGGTCTGTCACCAATATCTTTTGGGGATGAATAGATGTTTGTTTTCCTAGATAAAAACCATATAACAAAAGATCAGGAAACAGGTCCTGTAACTATTAAAAGTTGGGGGGTTTGAAGCACAAAAAGCAGATATGTCAGTGCAGCCAGCTACTGGAGAGTGTGTGAATATCTGTGAAGAGCTGCATGGAGTATAGCAAGGACTTGGGACATGCTGTGAGCACTAAGAAGCCTTGGTGGAGTACTGGACTAGGGTGGGCTCTCAACATAACATGTTCCAAACAAATGACCTATCTCCATCAAGGTCATTGCAGGGGATAGGCTAATGCTCCAGAGTACATCTTGGGGAGCAGGGAAAGCAGCTAGAATAGCCATGTGGCTACTTAGAAGGTCAAGAATGAGAGGATAGTGACCCAGTAAGTACCAGAAGAACTAGACATGTTTATCTATGAAGAACCAAGAATGCATTCTGGTGGAAGGGTAACATTAGGAAGGGGTCCCTTGAGAGTCACATGTGATATGAGGGAATTGTTCAATAGTCTCACCCCACCCCCATAGTGCCAGAGCAGTTCTGACAAAATTGCAGGGTTCACTGTAGGCTTGCACAGAAGGGAGTTGTGCTGTTGATGCCAGGTAGGGCCAGAGGGTAAATGAAACCTCTATACTGAAGGAAATGAGGGCACTTCCCAAGAGCAGGCAGAGGCTGCCCTACATAAAGGCAATTACTCTACCTGCTCTTCTCTGGAGAAGTGGGTTAGGGATTGGGCTCTTTTCAAGATGAGTCAGGGGGGAGGATGGATTGTAGGCAAAGCAGAGGTAGATGAGGAAACCCAGTATCCTGACCTGGTAAGGATACAGAACACAAAGGAGGTATGAAAAAGTTGTGTGTATATCTAATATATACATATGTAACAGACACACTAAGGAGTGGAGTACAGTGTGTGTGTGTGTGTGTGTGTGTGTGTGTGTGTGTGTAAAAGTATGTAACTTCCTAGAGAGAGTGAATGACTGTGTTTAAGTACAGTGAGTGTATATATCATTGTGTATGAGAGGATGAGAGGTATGTGTTATGTCTGCATGTGTGTGAACTCATGTCTGTGTAAGTACTCATGTGCATATGTGAACATGTGTTTGTGAGTGTTTGTGTAGAGGTAGCTGGAGTAGCTGGCACGTTGGTAGGAGGAGCTCATTGGTGTCATGTACAGCTCAGTTCTTACTCTATCCAGGACATCTTTTCTTCTTAACCAACTGTCATGATGCAAAGATATCATATTTAGTTACATATGGTCATAAATTTGGGGCAGGAAAGAATGAAAGTGTGTTACTGACTTCCTCTACAAATGTAGCAGGATTCAAAATGTCCTTGAAAAGCTAGAAATTAGCCCCCAGTTGAGAAAAACCTTAATATAAGCTGAATCTGACAGCTATGTTGAAAAGAAGTAGGTAACTTCAAATACAGGGGCGAAAGATACTCTGTCTGGGAAACACACATGTGTGTTGTAGCAGGAGGAAGGGATATACATAGTACCTGGGCTGTTTATCTCTCATGAGGGTGAGATCTTGGCAGGTTATCTCATATTCATTTGGAACCTGTCAGCATGTACTTCTGTAGAACCAGAAGTGCTGTGACTGTAGGGAAAGCCAAGCCACAGAACAACAGCTTGGAATGCTCTGGGAGTGTCCTGCATGACAGCATAGCTAGCTTTAAGATGGCATGTATAGAGACTGCATGCAACTCTCTTGCTTATTTAAGCAGTTATTTATTTTATCTATGTTAACACCTGTATGGTAACACTATGTACCTCTGGCACAGTGTGCACAAATAGGTTAAAAGATAACTTGTAGGAATTTGTTCTCCCCTTGTACTATGTGGATATCCCGGGTTCAAACGCAGGTTGTTTGTATTGGCAGCAAGTGCCTTTCCCTGATGAGCCATCTTGCAACTCTACAAATAACCTTTGTTACAGAAAGGTTTAAGCGCATTCTAGAAAAGTCGTCTATGCTTACTTTGGACATAAGAGGCCTTGCAACAGTTCAGGGTGCTCAGAGATGTCAATTCCTAATACTAATTATCTTTACTTCCCAGGGGAAGAATATAGCCTCATGCCCCCTTTGCTCATATTTCTGTCTATGTAATTCTGATTTAAAACATCACAAACCACCACAAAAATAAACAAAAAATTTGTCTTAAATTTATTTTCTGTTGCTATAGCAAAGAACAGAAGACTGGAAAATTTATAAAGACTTTTGAGTCCTGGTTCTAGAGAGACCAAGGAGCTAATCAGAACTGACATTTGGTAAGGCCCTTCATGGTGTATAATCCCATGGTGAGACATCAATTAGTGGGATTATAGCATCAATTAGTGGGATTATAGCTTAGTAGTAGAACATTTGCCTAGCATGCATGAGACACTTGGGTCAATTCCAAATACCAAGAAACAAAACGAGGGAGTTAGAGGGGTAAGAGAAATCTACCTTGAACACCTACCTGTTCCAGGCTCGAGAAAAACAAGTTATCTAGATACAGATGACACCCAGATTCTCACAATCTCCTGGAAAAAGACAGGTAGGCAAACTGATACTCAGCAGAATTAGACATGTGACTATGTTATTAAAGTAACTCTATAAAACTAAGCAATTGATTGGCCCTTGTCAGAGTATGCAAAATAGTTTTGTATTAATGAGCATAGCACAGGGAGGTCTTAGAGTTAACTATGTAGGTAGACATTTTTTTATCTGGGTCTTCGATTCCCTGGGTAGCACTCCTTGTCTTGTCATGTGATACCCTGTGCCACTTCAGTACTCTGCTAACATGAAAGTCATCACAAGATTTTGATGACTTGATTGGTTAAGTCATGGGGCAAAACTTTGAGTATGATGTCTCTTTTCCTTATAACTCATTCTGGGTTGGATCATGTTATTAGCATACAGGTATAGAATAATACAGTTGGGAAGTACTGGTAGGTGGACCAGATGGAAGATTCAGTGGGAACTGAAGCAAGTGTAGAAAAGAGCAAAGTAGGGGGGGGGGGCTCTAGGACCAGACAGGGGGCATTGCATGGAGGAAAGGGAACAGCTGAATGTTGGCTAGTCCCACTCCATCTTGACCTGGAAGAATTTCTCCAAAACCTGGTTTTCAACTGTCTAAGATGAGAATACCTGAACCCTGAGTAGGCCATTCATATAATGGCATAAGGGAGTTGCTTCAAACTTTAATGTGTATTTTTGTGAGTACTTGCAAAGAGAACAAAATAAAAGTATAAAGACAATCAAAGTGCATTATAGAGCTGCAATGTGTAATAATCCATAGGGAAAAAATTCTATCTGCAAACAGCTAAAGTCATTCCTAGGGTTTAGTCATTTTAGGACATCTTATGTGAATTCTCTACAGGCATTTCTTTCTCATTAGAGTTGAAAACGTAAACTTGGCAATCTGGTGTGACTCCAAGGGCAGTTTTCTGGCTCCCGTCTCCTTTTTGCAATCCTTGGCTTACTTATGTCTTGTTTTTCCTGCACAGCAGAGTGTAGAGGTGATTAATAGCAGTAATTGTACATAGCAAGCTAGAGAGAGCTCTCTGAGCCCCATGCCTTTCCGTGGCCTGAGGAGAAAACCTGAGGAAATGATGGGAGATGAGAGATGATCAGAGGATGGCTGCTGATCTGAGGCCAGGGCCCAGAGTAGTGAAGAGTTTCTCGCTTTCATGCTGTGGCTGGAGCTGGTGGCTTATGGTTCTTATTTCTTGGAGGTCAGGAAGACTCCGAATAACACTAAGTGTCTAGTGTGTGAAGGTGCCTGTAACAGTTTACTTTGTATTTGCTGTTATAAAGATCATGACAAAAACAAGTTGGGGAAGAAAGGGTTAATTATATTTAAGCTTCTACATCGTGGTCCATCATTGAGGGGGATTAGCACAAGCATCCAGTGTAGGAACCTTGAGGCAGGACATGTAATGTAACCATGTACCAGTGTTGATTACTGGCTTGCTTCATTTTTTTTTTTCAGCCTGTTTTCTTATTTAACCCAGGACTACCTATTCATAGGTGGTACCACCCACAGTTTATCTGATCCTTCCCACATCAATCATTTATCAAAAAATGCACCAGAGAGTTGCTTACCGGTTACTTTGATGTAACAGTTTTTCAATTGACAGTCCATTCTCTTAGATGACTTCAGCTCCTGTCAAGTTGACAAAATAACCACAATAGTACCGAGATACGAGGATATGAGTTTGATGTATCAAGAGCATTATCAATCCTAGCTGCAGAGTAAGGGTTGTGGAGCTGCTGTTCAAGTCTCTGGAGATGATTTGTCCTTATGAAGCAAGAATGAACATTAGGGATCAGGGATGTGGCTCAGTTGGCAGTATGCCTGTCTACCATACAACAATCCTGGGTTCTATTTCTAGTATTGCATAAAACTTGGTATAATGGTACACACCCATAATACCAGCAATAGGAAAGTGAATACAGGAAGACTAGAAGTTCAGTGCAATCCTTTGGTTATATAGAAAGTTCCATGCTGTCCGTGGATATATGAAATCTCATTTCAAAAGAAAAAGAGGGGGAAGAATTCCCTATGATGATGTCTCTGACATCTGCTGTTCACATCATTGTTTCTCATCTCTTTCCCCTAACAGGCAGCTCAGTTCAATGGCAGTTATGTCTAGTGTGGGAGCACAGAAGGCTGGGTCAGTGATCCTTCATCACAGGGATGGGCTTGCATCACTCTTAGCATGCAGTGTGTGCAGGCACTGTGTTAGACAGCTATGTTACTGTTTTGCTTATTTATCCAGAGTCATTGGTGTTTGGGGGAGCAAGATGATGCATATTCATAGCCATCAGCTTCTCTGTGATGCAAAAGTTTCCAGTGGAAAGAGATTATGGTACATGATGTGGAGAGCATGGCTGACTCTGAGGAGGCCATTTTTCTATTGACTCCCATAACAAATAATGAACATCACAGAAAAGTTAGAGATGGTGGCCCTGGGGCTCTGCCATCCAAGTAAGTTATACTTTTGTGTGCATGTATTATATGATCATATGTAAGTATGTAGCTATGGATACACATGTTTTTTTCGTAAATGTAGAAGCCAGGGGTCAACATCAGGCATTTTCTTTAGTCCTCTTCAGCTAACCTTTAAGATAAGGTCTCTTACTAACCCGGCAGCTTACTGATTTAGGTTGTCTGACTACTCACCAAGCTCCAGGGATTTACTCGCAGTGATGGACATGTGCAAGGTTTTTATTGGAATTCTGTAGCTCCAAAGTCAGACCTTCATCTAAGGGCAAACATTTTCTTAATTAAGCTATCTTATCAAGTCCTACCTTTATATAGGTGGGGACAGTGGCAATGGATACTACTGTAACTATAACATGCCATCAGGATCTTGCTCAGGGGCGTGGAGCTGGAGGTGGAGATGGAAATGGAGATGAATATGGGACCTGGGTAAGCCCATATTCCCTGCTCTCAGCTTGGAGAGGCTCTTAAATTAATATCTAGGACTACAGGTCATGTACCAAGGTTAGTGAAGGGACCATCAGTCTCTGTGCTGTCATGTTGTCACTGGTAAAAGCATCCCTGGTGTCACCCCTCAGTGATTGAAACTCCTCATGTTATGATCCTTTTCCAAACATCGGAGAGAATCCAAATTACTTTCCTGTCTGATTGATACTCACTGGATCATAGAAGGAAGAACAGGTCTTTTCTTGGTGTCTGGAAACTGTTGCTCCCCAGAAGTCTTCTCTACTTCCCATTTGTGGATAAGTAGCTTTAGTGCAATTTTCTTCTTTGGAGAGGTTGGGAGACAGCAGGGCTCACCAGCAACCAGAACAAAATATGAATTAGTATTTCAATAACATCTCACTTACAAACTGTTTGTGAAGTCTTATTAGTTATGACCTTAGTCACCCAGCCCAGAAAGGCCAATGCCTGGACCAGTTAGACTTCAAAGTAGGAGTCAGATGTGAAAGCATCCCAGCTGTGAATGATGGCTACTAATATCTAGCTGCTCAACAGGATATTTGCTGAAATGCAGAGAAGTGGAAGCCTGAACTCAAACACACCAGGTCATCTACAGCCCTCCAGATTCCCTATGGATTTAGGAGACTGCATATGTTTTAGTGCTCTACTCATGTGCTACCCACGTGGGGGTTTAGCCAACCTCTGCTTACTGGGAATTGCAAGATCTGTTGATGACTCTCAGATTCCACTTCAATTAATGCATAAATTATCTCTATAGAAATGAAGCACACTGCCATCTCTACAACTAACTGCTACTTATTAGTGAGATATAAGAACGAGCTGTTGCCATTTCTTATGAGTAAAACAGTGATTCTCATCTGTCTATTGCTGGGCCCCGCATTATATCAAGCAGTATTCCTGATCCTGGAAATCTTTAATCCAAGGAAAGTCATAGGCTGGGAATGTCCTCCCATGATGATCAGGGGTCTCCCAGATGAACCCCATAGTGGTGTTACCATTTACACCCAACTATGACAAGTTCTCCATGTGTTCAGACTAGTTCCAGTCAGTTCATATGATGCCTTCAGAGGAAACCATCTCTTAGTGCTACTAGAATCATCCAAAGGAAAACTTGGTAGAATGTATATACCCCTCCCTCTATCCTAAAGTTTGCAGACCACAGTCCTAAGAATTAAGAATTAGTATTTGAATATGACAGATCTTCTCATTTTGAGGAAGCCAACCTGAGGCTGTGGCCATTTGAAAATCCTGTCTCCTGGAAAGAAAGGACCTAGCAATTAAAAATTTTCTCATGTGGTGTAACTGTTTTCAATACTTATATTAAACTATGTTGAATGGATTTTTATGTGCCATGGAAGCAGAATTCTGAGATGGCCCCAACTACCTCTGTTTTTCTTCTAAGCTGCTATAAGTCACTGAAGGAAATGGACAGAGGCCATGTTGGTGAGCATTCTGAAGAGGTAGTCGAAGGCTTGCAGCATTGACTTTGAGAGGGAGAGCTTGTCCAACAGGCCTAACCCAACTAGAAGGGCCTTTGAATCTTATTTCAGGCCACACCTAGAAAAGTCAGGGATGTATAAATTAAAGTGATTCAACAGAAGGCAGATCTTCTACCAGTGGAAGGCCATGTGGTAAGAGTCTTGATATGATTTTTAAGAAGCCAAAAGAGAACTTTGAGCCATCCCAGGCTTCTGTCCTAGAGCAGTTAAGGATGAAGATACTGGAGACTGGGCAGATCTGGATGTGCTCTCTTTCCCTGCTGACAGTCTCACTTTCCTGGTGCCCCAAGCAGAGGGCTAGCATCATGGTGAACAATTGTAATTCAAAGACATGGGCAGGAGTAAATGAGTGGCTTTCTTGTGCTCATCTTGGCATTTGTTCATGTCATAGGATACTGATGCAGCTGACGGCACATGTTTCTGACCCACAAGCAGTGAACATCTTCTCTACCTGATAGAGCTGGAATCCTACAGAAAGGGGGTCATTAGTTATAAGACTGTGGAAATGAATATAATATACAGGAGACCAATACCCAGAAAGAGGGAGTCTATCGCTAATAAGCAAGAATCAAAAGTTTTTAATCAAATTTACCAAAGTCACAGGCAAACTTTTGAGGAAATTATTTCAGCACTCAGCTGCCTACTTTCACTCCGATATTGTTGAGGGAGTTGTTCATCTTACACCTGTAGCCTTTGGTTTGTGAACGAAGAAACAGATGGAACTTTCTAGGAAGTTCTGCCATATCCAGGATAGACTCTAGGAAAATGTTCTAGGTAGAGTTCTTTAAGCGAAAAGGGAAGCTTGCCTGTTCTGTAGCCATCCTGATGGCTCATACACATGTTCATGCTTAGTCAACACTAACCCAGCCAAGGCTGACATTTGTTTATATCACTTTTGGATCAAAGCTTATTTCCAAAAGCATCCTTCGTGTGCATGGCTCCATTCACTCAGATTTCCCTAGAGGAAGTTCCTATGAACTCCTGCATTTGTAGTTAATGGTCTGAAAATCAAAGAGATCAACTCACTAGTTGTGGAAAATTTGATATGGTAGAAAAATGGACTCAAGTCTTTCAACTCTGGCATAATTCCCTAATACTCTCTTTTCTTTACCAATCAACCTCTACTGTATGGAATTTCTTCTCCCCAAGTTGAGACGATTATAGTTGGGCGCTTTTCTTCTGTTCTGTGCTTCTTTCTGCCCCATTAGTCAAGACAAGGACAGGCGATTTCTTCATTAGCATGTATTGAACACACAGCATATGGACAGAGAGAAAGCCCATATTGCAGCAGTACACCCAGTCAGTTGGGTTCCTTGGATCATAACAGATGGTGGAGGCCCTGCCTTCCCACTCAGAACCAGACAACGCCCAGACATTTTTGGGCATACTAAGTCCATAGACTACTATCTACTGGGGGTCTCTGCAGTCCACATCTGGTTATAGCCCCTCAGCAGAGCTCTTTGCCTGGTCTATAAAGTCATCTCTGGGACTTGCTGAAGATAGGCACAAAAAAGAAAAGATTAAAAAGACACTTCTCTGATTGATAGATGTGACTCTTTGACATGGAATATGTGAGTGGGTGGCAGGCAACAGTTAGCTCACCGATGATGTGGTGCATTGGGTGCCAAAATAACAGAAAAAAAAGAGGTATTTTAAAACTGAATTATTTTTCCATATCTTCTTTTCACATGGATGGTAACACTCATGACTGGGCAGCTTAAAGGCATTGCCACCTACAAGGGGCTGTTTAACTCAGTCTTCAGCTTCAATTATGCCTTATGTTTAACATATCTCTACATTTTTATGGAGCGCAAGTTTAAATGCCCACAAGTTACGACCTATGAATTTTGTGGGTGTGTACATGTGATGTGAGTCCTTGTTGCCAGTTGACTAAGTGTGGAGGAAAAGATGGTTCTTTCTTTAGGCAAGAAGCCAGGGTGCTCCAGTTAGGGCTGCTGCACAGTCCTGAGAGTACTGATGCATTGAGAAAGTATTCAGCTGACCCTATTCAGAACTGTCAGTCAAAACCATCTCTAGTACCCTCCATGGCATAGGTGACATGAAAGCCTACACTGAGCACCTGTCTGGAGTGGGGATAGCATGAGGAGAAAACCCTTTAAATAGGTCCTCAGGGATGAGGACCATGCTGGCCAGATGGCATACTTATGATTGCAACCTGGAGTCTTTTCTAATAGGGGAGCAGGGCTCTGCATCTTCCTTCTTGGGCTGATCTTTCCATTCTTCAGCAAATTCACTGAATAGATGACTTGATTCCGCTAAAGAGATATTACATCCTGCGTGCTTTGTTTATGATCCTGTGGCAACAGCTAAGCTCCTGTGTTTCAGTCCTAAACGTATACAACGTGCAATGAGAATGCTCAGAGTGGCCACTGTGACAGAAATCATATGACAATGCATGGCACACAGTATATTGATTTGATGATATAGCAAATGACAAAACATCTATTGATCTGTTTCCAGATTTATGGTCATACTATCATCTTCCTTTTGATTAAATGAATAGAGAAACAAAAATCACATTAATTGGCCTAAATTGCAAGTGACATTGTATTCAAAGGCTCAGTGGAGAATCAGACACTGTTAACATTGTACAGATGGGTCAGTCAGGTGCTTATACCTATTACCAAAGGGTGGACTTCCTCTAGGAAGTAGGTAATGATACAGCAGGGAGAACTTCCCAGCTACTCAACATACACCCTCAGCATGAGAGTAAGCTGCTCAAGCTACTAGAGGATACTTGTACTCCTTCCTTTCCAGCCTGGTTCATAGGTATGTCTGCCCTACCATTTCTGCCTTTAGCAGGGGCTAGAGGAAACATTTCTGAGCAGCAGCAGTGATGTTGGTTGGGCTTTGTAGAGCCAGCTACATCACTCTTTCCCTAGCTCCCAGGTTGAACATTATATGATGCTCTTCCCTTTGAACCTGCAATGAAGCTGTAGAACCCCTGAGGCAGAATTATTAAACATTAGGATGTATCTTTGGGATATTTACATACAGGATTTCAAAATAAGCTGTGCCAAAAGGAACCCAAGCTCTTTTACAGAGCGACTGCATTCAAGTTCAGCTCATAGTGATCTTCAATCACCAGATAGACAACAAAGATTCATTCATTTCCCCCAATTCAGCAGAGTGAACATGGATAGACTGACCACACCCCAATGAAGAACTGCCTAGGGCTCTCAGTCACCTCTATCAGTGAGCCCTTACATAGAATAAATGGTATCAGAGCCTTCCCCAAGTTGCTACTTAAGATAGGGGTGTGTAGGAAGTATGTTAAGACACCAGGTTGTGAGGATATGTGTCCTTCAGGACTGGAACATGGACATGTGCCCTTGAAATTTTAACATCACAAGCATCAAACTTGCCAAAGGTTTAGAGATTAGTACTAGGGACTCGATGAATGAATGATGTGTAAGCTCTCTTACAACTGCTCCTCATCTCCATAAAGCTGAACAGAAGTCATAGTGTGTCATCAACTTCTTGTCTTATATATACATATGTGGTTCACCTAGGATAGAAGAATCATCTGTTCAAAGTATGTTTGTCTAGAGGGACTAGAATAATCACCAGCAATTACTAAACACATTGCATTCTGACATGGTTTCGATTTAGAAGGTTGCCAAGAAATTCATGGACCCCCAAAGGTTCCTAATCTAGAGAGTTGTTTGAAGGTGCTAGAAACTCTAAAATATGGTGGTCTCATGGGATGTCTTACGTTACTAAGTTCATACTTTTGTGGAGAACCATAGGATATCAGTATCTTCCTATTTTTAACTTTCACTTCTAGTTTTGTGGTTACTAGGCATCCATGGCTACTTGCTTCCCTGAGAGTGTACTGTACCTATTGCTGCCTGGCAGAAGAGGTTTCTTTCAGGTTGTGGGGTAAATCAAAGCTCTTTGGTTTTCATCATGATTTTATGCCGAATGTCTCATAGATCTAGAATTTTATTCACTAATTAGTTCCATAGCAATATTCTCTTTTTATTTATTTTTTAATCAGGAAATAGTTAGTGGTTCTATCCTCCTAGCATCTCATCTACCCTGGGATACATCAGTGACTACATTCTGCTGCCTATGATGCTTTATTAGAATATTATTAACTGTTCAAAATAAAGGATTGTTTTTAATTTTAAAAATAACATGGAAAAAGGGGCCCTAGGCATCTTGTATGATTCCTGTGCAAGGAGAGGCTGGCCCATCTTATCTCAGACTACTGAGAGCCCCAGCTGATGGAGCAGAGGAGCTGTCTTCATATTATGAGGGCTGGTGTTTCCTAAATGACCAAAACCATTGGCCTCAAGTACAAATAGAGATGAGACACAGGAATTGACCATTCATAGTCAGCAAGCCAAATTTCCTTATGAATTAACCTCACCACTGTCACAAGAGACACTTCAATGTATTGAAAGTCCCTTTAATATTGAAGGCTACATACCAGAGAGGTAGGACCTTGGCCCTCTGTATTCATTTTTTTCCTTTACAAGTTCAACCAAGTGAAGATTGAAAATATCAGAAAAAAAGGATCTCTACTGAGCTTACTATCATTACTCCTTAAACAATTCAATATATCAACTATTTACATGTTATTTATAATATATTCATATATACATAGTATATTTTCTATAAGTAAATATACTTTAGAACTGACTGTTAAAATCAATGGTATCAAATATAATAGAGATGAACCATGATTTAGATTAGATTAGATATAATTTAAAGATGAGGGAAGATGTGTGCGTGTTCTGTATACTATGCCATTTCAAATAAGGGATTTGATTCTGGGTTACTGGGAGGATATATGTATATGTATATGGTGTATACATATATGCATGTATTCATACACACATATACACATATATATATATTTCAAATCTTTTAAAGAATATTATTTCTATGGAGCTCTTATGGAGAGTAGGTAGTAGACATAGAAAGACTTTAGGCTGAAATTAGTAAAGGTCTATCTAAAGAGAACATATAGTTTAAAGGGAAGGAGAGGTATGTACTGTATTATAATCATTCAAATGTCATGAATTAAAGGAATAAGAGGATGTTGGATAAGGAAGGAGCAAGGCATCCCTATTTCATTGGTAGAGGGCTAGGAGTAGAAAATCTTGGTTTTGATCTCAGGGTTTGGTGAAGAGCCCTCTCGTGTTAGGAAGATGAATGCAGAAGGTACAAAACAACACAAATTGTTTGAGTTCCACCCACCAGAACAAAATTAGCTACAGCCTTGTGATTGTCCATAGCTACTAGAACCTACCTTTGAAATTCTCCATGAACAAAAATTTTAAGGTTTGATTTGCCCATCCCTTTTCAGAATATCAAAGGTACAGTTGACAAATTAATACAGAACATGAAGATTCATACCAATACAGATCATCCTAGTGACCATTGAAAACCAGTGTCCACAATTCCAGGAAAATATATGTCTTAGCCAGGGTTTCTATTCCTGCACAAAACATTATGACCAAAAAGCAAGTTGGGGAGGAAAGGGTTAATTCAGCTTACACTTCCACATTGCTGTTCATCACCAAAGGAAGTCAGGACTGGAACTCACACAGGGTAGGAACCTGGAAGATAGAGGTTATGCAAAAACCATGGAGGGGTGCTGCTTATTGAATTGCTTCCCCTGGCTTGCTCAGCTTGCTTTCTTACAGAACACAGGACTGACTACCAGCCCAGTGATGGCACTACCCACAATGGGCTGGGCCCTGACTCCTTGATCACTAGTTGGGAAAATTCCTTACAGTTGGATCTCATGGAAGTATTTCCTCAAGGGAGGCTCCTTTCTCTGTGATAACTGCAACTTGTGTAAAGGTGAGACACAAAACCAGCCACAACAATATGGCAGGGGAAAACAGCAAGGACCCACTTAAAGAGAAGAGACCAAGACATGTAGCCTACGTAGAGGGAAATGTCCAGACAAAATCTATTGGCAACTGACATTCCATACTGATCATTCTCAGTAGAGGCCAAACACAAAGAAACAGCACACATACTCATTTCCCAGCATTCTTGGTAGGGAAGAAGGTTTCTATGATTCGAGTCTGGCCAATGACTGGTAACTTGGAAGCTTGCAGAATTTCTGGGTGGTGGAAAATCTCTCCTCATTCAATGAGAAAAGAAGTAGGAACATTTTCTTCCTGTCATTCTCCCCACCTCACCTCAATTTACCTCACTCATGCTTCTGGTAGTGAGTGTGTGACAGTATCATGAAGCAATGATGTACTTGGATGAAAATCCCAGCCCTATAGGACAGCCTAAAAGAAGGATATAAACAGAGTCCTTGGAGACACTGTGTATCCTACCTCTTCCTAGGGGTAAGTCAGGTTGGTCTGAACCATGGTTATTTGTGAATTCTACCACCTGAAGCCAACATATCTCACTGGCTGAGATCTTTTTAATGTAAGCTCCCCTTTTAGGATGTGCTGAAGGCATCTGGGCCTTTCTTATAAAAGATGTGTAAAATATAAAAAAAATGTAAATTCAGCTTCTTAGCATTTATGCAGAAGCTCTTTTACATCAAAAAAACCCTTAAGTGAAGTTGCAAGTATAATTAGCAATGGTGGTGTAAAGAAAGCCCTTATTCATAAATACATATGAGCAATTAGTAGCAATACTTCCTTCCTTATGTGCCAAATTGTTTTGTGATACAGGAGAGCAGGTAGTAGAGATGAAAATTGCTGTACAGTTCAGGGAGTTTCTTGTAAGAGGACAAGAGGAAATATTTGAGTCTATGGTGTAAATTTGCTGCCATTCAATAATAGAAAAGCTGCCATAGACCCTATAAACAAATGAGTTGGGCTGAGACTCATGGCATTTTAGATACAAAAGCCAGAGAGGGCTAGTGTGCTGACTCCAGAGAAAGGTTCTAGGAAAGAGAAGGCACAGATGTTCATCAAGTGTTAGGTGTCAGAAGTCTTACATATATTCACCTTATGCTCTTAGCAAGTTCAAAAGTCAGATAGGCTAGTTTTGGAGAAAATTAGGTCACTTAGCATTGTGCACCTGGCAGAACACAAAACTGTGCTTTTTAAGCACCATGACATGTTTCTGATCATTTTTGAGAATTCATGCTTTTTTACTACTAGAAATGAGGCAATCTGACCAATAAAGCATCTAGAGCTGACATCTGAAAACTACTATTCTCTATAATTTATTTTTGAGATGAACTTTGTTATTTGCCTTCATCCCACATTCCTACTAAACAAGTGTCCCCTGAGTCCTTAGACTCCTAAGACAGGGATGCACCTCTGGATCTGGGAGGAATGGACCTGGGATAGAAGAGGGATCCTTGTATTTATCTTTTCACAGCCACCCACTTTGCATTTCTTCTTCCCATAAATCCCTTCAAAACTTTATAAGGAAGAAAAGAAAAAGGGTGTAAGTTAAGTATCACTACCCCTGTATGGAAGAATTCACAGTGACAGAGTCCAGGGGTGGGAGACCTAGGTGGAAGTGAAAAGATCCCTGGAAGGTGTCCTTCCTCATCCAAAAATATGAGTGGACTTGCATGGATTTCCAGAAATAGCAGCTTCAGGCAGGAGCCCTGATTTCTTATTCACAGAGCTTGGTGCTTCCAGCCTAGCTCAGCTGCACTGATGCATGTGTGTACAGGTGTATGTGGCTGTTTAGGTTTATCTTGTCTAATAAGAAATGAAAAAAAATTAGCCAATCATGACATAAATCATATACAGAAAGGGTTAGCTGCACCGTATTTCACTTTTCTATTTATTTCATATATCTATATTCCATACATTGAATACAAATGTCATGTTCAATCAGTGACCTTTAAGTGAACTGGACGTGAAGCTAGTACACTGGTGTAATTCAAGCTATTCAGGAAACAGAAGTGAGAGGATTATCAGATCAAGAGCAGCCTAGGCTGAACAATAGGACTTTGTCTTAAATTTTCAAAGAGGGGAGGGGCTGTTGAGCAGTGACTCTGTGGTAGAGTGCTTGCCAGAGTGTGCACCAGGGTCAGGGCTCACTCTGCCTTGCTGGGGGAAAGCAAAAGAAGCGTGCTGCTCTCAGTCTCTGTAGAGTTTGCAAATCAATGGCTGAAGTACTGGTCTGCCTAGCTCCATCCTCCAGACTCCATTTTATCCCTGTTTTGAGAGGTACTTTGTTTTTGTGTTATGTCGAATCTTTCTTATCCTATTAATATTACATTTTCTTTTGTTTATTCTAGTCCTGGATTAATATGGTAAAGCTATGACTACATTGCCAATTACATATATAAGAAACAGACTCCCTCAATCTGCCTTTGTTCCTAATATACTTTTGTACGTCAGAGAATTTTTATTTTTGAATATAATGTCTCCCTCTGTTTCTTTATTGCTTCTGGATTTTATGTGTTGCTTGTAGGTCTTTCCTCACTTGAAATATAACTATCTTACTAAAGCTTATTTTTATCTCTTTGTTCCACTGTACAAATGGTACGCACATGGACATGTGTGTTACTAGACAAGAGAAACAGAGGGGTTAAATTCAAGGCTGAATCAGATTTGTGGAAAAGAGCATTGCCATTGGGGCAGCAGCAAAGCATAGCATGCATGCCTCTACGGTCTGAGTGTAATCGGTGAGGTTTAATGAAGGGAAGGGTTGCTGGTTTGCTTGTTTCTTTATTTTTTTAACTGAGGAGGATTAGACAAGGTATTTTGAAACAATACTCTTTTGACCCATGGTTAATAACAAAGATGACCTCAGTTTGAGGTTGAACAGACTGCTGCTGTGCAGATGTCCCTATAAAGATACTTTTGGTCTGATGCTGTGATGGCTTATGTAGGAGTCCTGTCATTCTAGCAGTATTTTCTCAGGTTGATTTCAGGCAATGCTACCTGTGCAATAACCTTTCCTTCCTAACCTACCAGCTTTCTTTTTTTATTTATTTTTTGCTAGGGATAACATAAGCGACTCCATCTGCGTTCTGTCTAATCAAATGTTTGGTTGTCTTTAGCTCATTAGTTACTCTCGAATTTCCGTTTGTAAAGTAATTTGAAATGGGATTCTTACTTCTTCAAAGTTTATTACTTGTGTCTTGTGGCTTTAATAAATTACTAAAACACTTGTGGCTTAAATCAACCCAAAGCTACTGCAAAAGTGCTATATACTTCAAACAGTCCAACATGGCTCTTATGGGCAGAAACAAAGGTGTTAAAAAGGCTGCCATCTTTCCCAACATGCTTATAGACCAAGCTGTGTTTGATTGTCCTCTTGCTTTTGGACACTACCCACATTCCTTGACCCATTCCTGTGCCCTCAATGCTAACAGCATCTTATCCCCTTTACCTTTCTCTAGCATTGACTCAAGACAGGACCCACTCCCCCCCTGCTTTTAAGATCTCCTGAAATTACACTGAAGCCACATGTTTAATTCACCTCACTCTTTTGATACTTAGGACTTTACTGTCATCTGCAAAGACTTTATGTCATGGAAACGTGGAAATCTGTGGGCTTTTATATGTTGCCTACTACAGCAAGAAGTGAATTTTTAAAGATAGAATCTGTTTTTTTCTTCACTGCTTGAAAATGCTATGCTGGAGCTGCAGAGATGGCTCAGTGGTTAAGGACTCTGGTTGGTCTTGCAGAGGACTCAGGTTCAGTTTTCAGTACTGACATGGAGGCACACGCCAGTCTTAAACTAGTTCCAGAGACTCTAACGCCCTCTTCTGACCTCTCTGAGTAGTGAATGTTCATGATGCTTAGACATACATGTGCACAAAACACTCATCAACATAAAAAACCCCACTCATTTACATAAAATAAAAATAAATACTTTTAAAGAATTTTAGCAGAATTTTGTGCTTACATGTTATGTGGATTTGTTTCTAAGCATTCTTCCCTCCATTTGTTTCTCCCTTTATCAGTGTCACACAGGTTTGATTACTGTAGCTTTACAGGCTGTTTTCATATTTGGTAGGTCAAACATTTCATTAATATGCATATCTCCAAATTTATTTCTATTCTTTTATATTTTCTTTTTCATATTAACATTATAAACCCCTTGCCAAAATTCCTTAGACACAAACACAGTACTGAGGCAGGGGAATGTGCATTTAGTAGTTAATTTTGAATGTATTTGCATTTTCAAAGTTCTCACATTTTCCTATGTAATGTACATTATTCTAATAAGTTTTCATATAATCTTTGAGCCCGCATCGAATTTTTTTTCTTTTATTTCAGACCCAAACATATGTGTCTGAAGACATCTCCCAAGTCCCCCTTTTGGAGCTGGGCTATCTCTCACAGACCCTCTGACAGGGAGGGAAGAAAACAGTAAAACAGTCTAAGAGTAAAATCACCGTGTCCTTGAATACAACTAAAAGGAAAATCAATTCTAACAGACGTCACTATTGTTTATCTTATAATATAAAGGTATCTACAGTGAGGGAGAAAAGTCAGAAATGTAGAGGTGGGAAGTTCATCCACATAGTGAAAGATGAATCAGGAATGCTGGCTGATTGCTTCAACTTCTGCAGCCCGTTTCTGCTGAATGCTGTGGGTGCTAGGTTTGATAATGCTAAGTCTGTTCTGCCTGAGACTTGGTGGAGCACAAACTCCAATTGTCTTCCTCAGTCAGTTTTTACTAGATGTTGGCAAGCCTCTGATTGCATGCTGTTACTTTCTGCTGACACTTGTTCTTTTACTTAGAAGCCTACCTGAGAGAACACACTGCTCTGCTCTACTCTGCTTTGGACTGTCAGAATGGCAGCTGACAGCCTCAGTGGCTCTTCCCAGTCAGTTGCTGCTGGGTATTTTGAATGCCTAATTTGATGGTATTCAACTCTCTATCTAGTATTTCTATCCATCTGTCACTTGCTATTTATCCTTTTATTTTGGCTTGCTATACACGTAGTAATAAACCCCTTCATTCAAAACTGAAAGTATGGCTATTTTAGATTAGTCTCTGGACTATAATCCCTGTTAGGAAGAAATCAAATCCTGTAAAGACACATGGAGGTGTGTGTGTGTGTGTGTGTGTTTGAGCCTCTACATTCTGTGCTTTTCCAAATATTTCCTGGAGTATTCTTTTTACTGTGATATCTCTTTGTAATCATGATCATTTCAAGTAAAACAGTTGATTTTTCTAGTCTATGTCACCTTTATCAACTCAACTTGTTCTGTCCCCAATCAGTTCCATTACTGGGTCAGTTGATTCTGTTGGAGAGTTGAAGTAGACAAATATTTGGAGTTAGCATTTCAGAAGCATAAATTAAGTCTGGGAAGAGAGAAATCTTTTGTGAAGGCTGGGGTTCCCCATACTGGCTTGAATATGAGTGATCATCAGCATGGGATACTGGGAACTTGTACAAGAATGATCCCCTTGGAGCAACAATTTAGTTTAGCTTTCCTAGTACTCTTGTTCAGAACCTATGGCATTTACTCTGGTGCAGGGTAGGCTCTGCACTCTTCAAAAATCAGAACTTCTCTTCTATTATTTTTCCCTCCACGTCCTGTAAGTTCTGTACAATTCCGGGGTCTAATTATGGAAAGCAGACAGCATTGCTTTCTGGGGTACTGTGATGACTTTTCCAGTGCTTCATTCTGGTGCCTTGTTTTCCTGTCTGTGGTAGCCTTCAGGGTGGACTGGCACACTATTAAATGCCTGGGAGCTGTGAGAACTCGAGTATTGCTTTCAACATATTATAAAGGAGTAAAAACTGACCAAGCTGTCTAGAAAGGAAAGATTGAAAGAATTCACTGGAAGCCAGCTGGATACTGGAGACAAAACTTTTTTTTTTATTTAGACCTCTGCTTTGTAGAAGACATGGCGTCTCCTCCTTTTGAGACTCTTCTAATACTGTATATTCTGTTCCTCTGCATTATCTGCATTTACATACATGTGTGTCCATGTACAATATTAGTGACTATCTTACAAATAAAAGTCTCATACAAATAATTTATGATTTTCTACTTTCTTTCTTCTCTGAAAGCTTTTTTACATTCCTGCAGGTATGCACACATCTGTCATCTGTCATCATTCTCACTGCTGGTCACCACTGAGAAATTACTATTTTCATACATTTAATATAATTTTAGGCAGGCCATTTGATGCAGCTTGATTTTCTGTCCAATCCTTGTTATCGTTTCTTTCTGAAATCCTGTTTTCAGAACAGGATTTTCCAAACATTTTTCTCTAATTTTCACATTGCATAACACACACACACACACACACACACACACACACACACACACACACACATATACACATACACACACATATGCGCGTGTGCATGTGTCCATTTTTTCATGTATGAGAACTCATGAATAAGAAGGCCAGACATCAATGCTGGGTGTTTTCTTCACTCATTCCCTATTTTACTCTCTGAGAGCGAGTCTTTCACTTAACCTGAATCTCATTTTTCAGCTTGACTGGCAGGGCAGCAAGTCCATCTTCGCATCTCTGGGATTACATGCTGCACCTCTGCGCTCAGCTTTCCTATGGTGGTGACTGGCAGGGCAGCAAGTCCATCTTCGCATCTCTGGGATTACATGCTGCACCTCTGCGCTCAGCTTTCCTATGGTGGTGACTGAACTTAGTTCCTTATATTTCGTAGCAAGTATTTTACTGACTGAAGTGTCTAGATTGCATACTGACCTGTAGTTGAGCTCAGTAGCTTTTTTGCTAGCTCTAATTTGCTTATAAAATCCCAATTAATTAAAAATTTATGCGTTATAATTTTTAGTTCTAGAATTCCCATCTGATTCTATTTATAATTTTCATGTTTCCCTTTAGTCATTGAAGTACTGCTTACATGTTTTTACTGCTAATTTCTGTGTTGGGATCATTGATGGTTTATTTTTAAAACATCATTATTTTAGAGCAGTTTTAGGTTCACAGAAAAACTGAGGAGCAGGTGCAGAGTTATCCAGCATAACTCTTAATGCATATATGACACATAATTTCTCTCATAATATCCTCTATGTATCATTTATTACAATCAGTAAACCCACCACATCAGTAGTTCTAAACATGCAGTTTACATCAGAATTCACTCTAGTTGTTATATATACTGTGGGTTTTGACCATTATATGGTCACATGTATCTATCATTACAGAGTTGGATATAGTGTCTTTACTACCTTAACAATCATTTGTGTCCTGTCCCTTCATCCTTTTCTTTCCCCTGACTTTTGGTACCCATGGTCTTGTAGTTTTTCCTTTTATTGAATGGTATGTTTCTAGAATGACACAGCATGTAAGTTTTCATACTTTTCTTCCTTCCACTTACTAATATGTTCTTTCATATCTTCAATTGTTGGCTCTACAATGACTCTTAGTGCTAACAGCTTGTTTCACAGGGTGATACACACAGGAAGTGGTGAAACCTGCATGAGGTGGGTCCTGGTAAGAGATCTTTAAGTTAATTGGGAACATGTCCTTAAAGGTGAATATGTGTTCTTGGTCTCCTGCTAATTGTCTTTTGCATCTTGCCCATTAATGGGTGAATTTCTCCATTATGTGTTCCTGCCATCATGTGCACCCTCACTACAATAGGGCCAATGAGTTGTGGATTAAAACCTGTCAACGTGTGAATGAAAATAAACCGTTTCTTTTGAAAACCATGAGTTGATTATCTCAAGTATTTCATTAAAATGAAAGAAAGTGAAGTCACAGTTCTCTTCATACCTTTTCACGGCTTGATAATTTATTTCTTTTAACAGTGGACAACATTATCTGATGTAGGACAGCATATTTATATCTTCACCTAATGAAAGACATCTTGATAGCTCACAAGCCTTAGCAATTATGAAAAAAAAAGCCACTATAATCATCTATGTGGAAGGTTTTGTGTATACATAAGTTTCCAACTTCTTTGTTTAGATACTGATGAACATGATTGCTGAATCATAATATAAGAGATTAAGTTGGGCTTTGGAGAAAACCTTCAAAGTGTTTTCTAACGTGTCTGTGTGGATTTCCATTTCCACTGGCAACAAAGAAGCATCCTTGTGGCTTCACAGTCACCAGCTTGTGGCTTGTCAGTGTTCTGCATTTTTGCCATTCTAAAGATTTTGGTGGAATTCATTTCATCTCACATTTATCTGATGGTACATGATGTAAAGGACATTCCATATACTCATTTGCCATCTGTAAACCTTATCTGAAGTAGTGTATGGCTAAGGTCATTGAGAAATTATTTAATTTGATCATATGTTTGGTAGGCTTCAAGAGTTTCTTGTAAACTTCAATTAACAGTCTTTTCTTGGAAATGTCTTTGCAAATATGTTTTCCTGCTCTGTAGCACATCCTTTCATTTTCTTCACATTGTCTTATGCAAACAAAAAATGAATTTTAATTAACCCACCTCACCAGGAAATATTTTTCTGGATCATGTTTTGGTGTCACTATCAAACCAAAAGTAATACAGAGTATCTGCTGTGTTAAAATTTTATAGTTTCCATAGTCCTTTGCTGTACAGTTAGAGCTGTAATATATCTTCAGTCAATTGTCATGAAAGGTATAGGGTTTGTGTCTCAATGTCTAGATGCTTCAGCATCATTGTTGAAAATAATATTCTACTGTGTGGGTTTCACTATAAAATGCAGTTGGCTATATGTATGTGGATCAAATTACCTCTTTTAGTATTTTTATTGCTTCTATTATACTTTGTGGTTAGTTTATAGTTTTGGATATTATGTTATACTGAATCTGTCTTAGTTATCTTTGCCTTTTAGTTTTGGAAACTTCTACTGAGACAACCTTGAGTTCAATGATTTTACCCTCAACTATGACAGATGAACTAAGAAGCCCATAGAGTCCATAAGGCAGTCTCCATGTCCACTATGGTGCTTTCACCCTCTCACACTTCCTTAGGATATCATCTCTCTGTTGCCGTTCCCATCAGTTCCTACAAATTGTTTACCCATGAGAAAATTTAGCATAATAATCTGTAGAGGGCCGCGCCCAAGTCGGCTCAGGCACCATTCTAAGATGGCACCGACATCCTGTTACCACCCCCGTACAGAGGAGTAAACAACCCGAAGACATCCTGTTACACCCCCCCTCCCCCCCACACACACAGAGCTAGTAAACAACCCGAAAGCGCATGTGCCTGTTGCTTAACCACCGCCCAGCCCGGGGCTTAACATGAGTGATGGCCCAGCAGCCAATCCGGTTAAGACACGACTCCTCCTTGGCTATATAAGCCGAGGCTTTTCCGGGCTCTGGGTCTTCCTCTTTCAAAGCTTCAATAAAGCAGTCTGTAGAAGGATCCTGGTGTTCGAGTGTTTTCCTGCTGGCAGGAAGGTAGCTCAACGCACAATAATCAGAGTCACTTGTAGTTCTTTGATGATTTTAGCACATGTGCCATATCTGATTTTGATGTTGCTGCTTTCAAGCCTATGGTTTTCTTGTTGAAAGATGAACATGATACAGTACTGGAATAGACCATGAACACTGCAGAGGAAAATTGTGGGGACAGGGGAAAATTCTGGAGTCATATAACAAGACGTCAGCTTTTCAGTGAGCCAATACCTTCATGCTGCCAACCTTAGAATGTTTCTCTGGTTATCTTTCCTGTCCTCTCTCTGTGTCACTTTCTGTGTCTCTCTGTCTGTCTCCCTGTCTCTCTCTCTGTGTCTGTCTGTGTGCCTCTCTCTCTCTCTCTCTCTCTCTCTCTCTCTCTCTCTCTCTCTCTCTCTGCTGTTTTCTCTCTGCATTAGGAATAGTTTATTGGAGCTATTTATTTATTTATTTATTTACTTATTGTTTAGTAATTTTCAATTGTATGCCAGGACTACCGACTTCTACCTTGAAAGATGCTACACTTTGTTGTGACTGGCAAGTAGATGCCAGTTTTATAAGTGCTATTGACATTGCTACCAACCTCAGTTACAATGCTGTCCCATTCACCGTTACCATATCCTCTCCATGTTTGTTAAAGACATACACAGTCAATGAGAAGTCTTTTTGAAAAATTGTCTGTGATCAAGAATGTATGATATCTGAGCATAGTAGCTGAGGCAGGAGGATTACTAATTCAAGGCCTACCTCAGTTACAGAGTGAGTTCTATGCCATTATCATGATCTGATCACATTGATAGTTATGCCATGGCTTATTTTGATGTTTCTTCGGTTTCTTCGAACTGCCATTTGTCTTTTAGCATGTGATTTTGTTTGGTGTAGAAAGGTAAGATTAGGACTGGAATTCAGTGGTAGAGGGCTTGCTTAGTGTGTATGAAGCCCTGAGTTCACTCCCTCCTCCCAGTACACCAAGGAGAGCAAAGAAAGCAACAAAATTAATTTAGTAAATTTATTTCTACTAATTTTCTTGATTGAAAAATTCGTGTTTTACTTTTCATTACACACAATTTTCAAACAAGCTCAATGGCCTCAACTATTTTATCTGCTTGTTAATTGAGCTCTGGGACATAAAAGAAAGCAATAGTGAAGTGCGTAACATCCCTATGAAGCTCTTCCCCAAACAAAAAGGAGCATGCCACCATGAAAATTAAAATGACTTGTTTCAATGACACTTACATGTTCTTTGAAGTTTATTTGATAGAGTACACTTTAGAGAAGTTTAGCAGCACACTCTCCATGTGAGGTGTAAAGAAAGGCAGGGTGATTTAGAGATTTCTCCATAAAGCACTGAACCAAGAAACAGGGGAATGGCCAGCCTAGTCAGATATGATAGCTACAGTTTACCACTTAGCCATACATCTCTACAGGAGGAGAAACAACTTAGGCAGCAGAAAATTACTCCATTATAAGGGAAAGAGTCATGCCTATTCATGGAATCCTGCTACTCAGGGCCAGAGAGATGCATGGGAAAGAAATGATTCCCTAAGCCCTCACGAGACAGGCTTCATTCTGTGTGATCTATTCACACTGATACCCGCTCTGTGATACCGGTTCTAAAAAGGTCAACACCTCATTAAAAGGCCTGCTATTTCCATGAATATATTTTTTTTCACCATAGAAGTGAAAGTTATTTGCAGCAATCTCTTTTTTTTTCAACTTTTATTAGATAATTTCTTCATTTACATTTCAAGTGTTATCCAGAAAGTTCCCTATATCCTCCCCCCTCCCGGCCCTGCTCCCCTACCCACCCGCTCCCACCCCTTGGCCCCGGTGTTCCCCTGTATTGGGGCATATAAAGTCTGCATAACCAAGGGGCCTCTCTTCCCACTGATGGCCAACTAGGCCATCCTCTTCTATATATGCAGCTAG
>LR751582.1:0-88480 GCA_902729485.2 Mus minutoides | reverse complement strand
TGTGTGTGTGTGTGTGTGTGTGTGTGTGTTGGATGGGCATGGGTATGGGTATGTATAGATCAGGGATGTCAGCTGATGTTGTTCTCTGCCAAATTTTTGAGAAAGGGTCTTTCTCACTGAACAGGAAACCTTCCATTTGGGGCAAGGCTAGCTGGTCAGAGAGCTCCCAGGTTCTGCCAGTCTTTGTCTCCCAACACCAGATTTATAGGAATACACAGCCGTGGCCTGTGGTTTCAAATTTTGGTTTTCATGCTTTCAGACTCATTCCATGTTGTGGAGAAAAATCCCTTCATCCTCGAGTTAAATTGATTCCATTCTGACTGCTGTGCTTTTCCTCTAATTGAGTCTCTTGAAGAGGGTTATACACCTATCTCCTTACAGATGTTGGAGGATTTCTTCAAGCATGCTCATGGCATGTCATTCATGATGTGTTTTCTCATTTATGCAAATGGGTTTTGCCAAGTCTATGATAAGAAAGTTATTCACATTGGCTTATGCCCTTGCTGCTCTTGAGACATGAGGGTATGAGCCAAGTCTCCTTGTGGGAATGAAGAGCTTTAATTTCCCTCTGACTGTACCACACCACAGCAAGCAGCAAGAGATGAATGTGACAAAAGCTGCTGTAGGATGGAGGCTCTGAGTTTGGGTGAAGACTCAGAATATTACTCAAATGGGTGACATTCCCAACCTAGCTCCTTCTTTCCTTCTAGTTGCAACAGAGTTAACTCATTGGGAAGACATTCTTGCCATCTTGTCAGTCTTCTCAAAGTGAAAGGTAGAGGAGGGTCTGTCTACTTACTTTTAGGAATTCCAGTAAGCACTCTGCAACACCCCCCAAAAAGCTTTCGTCTATAGGAAAAGCAAGTTAACAGGAAGGCCAGTAGTGACTTCAGTGCACAGAAAGTGGCTTGATTGATGCCCTTCTCAGACCCCAGTTGCTCTTCCTTTTGTTGGTTTAAAATGTCTACCTTTCCACAGTCATCCTTGCTTGCCTCTAATCTAGGTAAACTCAGGCCTTGGATGATTGCATATCATGCAAACATCCTACATCAGCTCAGTTTTGAACTTATTTACCCAACTCTTGAGTGCATTCTTGTTCCATCAAGCCCTTGCATCTGTTGTTATTCCTGTTTGCATTTAAATGGAGTCTGGCACGGTGATAGTCTTATCCTCTCAGAAGAACAATGCTTTTGATAAGGCTTGCCCTGTAAGGTGTTTGCAAAGACATTGCCACCAAAAGGCTGAGTGCTGGATGAAAGCTGGTTCTCTGTTACATGGAGGGTCCTTAGTCCCCATTTCTGTGTCCTGCTGTCATTGGCATATCAAAAATTCTTTAGCAGAACAGGAATGACTTGTAGGCTTGGCCCTACTGTCATAGTGGAGGAAATTAAGACAATGACAGCTTCCTGAGCATCCCTCAGAGAGATCCCACTGCCATGCTGGTGGGTCTTAGGTTACTGGATCAGTAAAACACTGGACATGAGAACCAAGTGGCCACCAAGCCACTTGCCACTTCTTGACTCCAGAAAGATAATAGGCTTTGCAAAGATCTATAATTTTACTGTAGTAGTACTCAGAGCTAAGTGTTAGTCTTTTATTTTGTTTACAACTGATGTCTAATTGAAATAGAATTGCAACATTTCTTTTATATAAGAATGATTTTGCCAAAAAAGTTAAAAAAATAAAAAGTGCTGTTATGAATATGGGAATTCTTACATATTGCTAGTGGGGTTTTAATTAGTAAAACCATTACAGAGAACAGGTGGTATTTTTTTCCCTTCAAGCCAAAAATAGGTCTGTCATATGAGCTGGCTACTCCACTCCCTCATATACAACCAGAGGAAATGATAAAAAAAAAACATGTCAAAGAGACACCAGCATATCCATGTCATAATAGTTAAGATGTTGTATCATCCTCAGTGTCTAGCAATGGGTGAATGGGTAAAGTGTGGTAAAAAAATCATATCCAGCTATTTGAACAAAATAGACAGACCTGGAGGACCTTGGATTTAGTAAAATAATTCACTTGCAGCAAAAATAAATATTACATGTTCTCTGTCATTATGTATGCTGAAAACAAAATTAACATTAAAAAGCAATTACCAGAAGTTGGAAAAGTAGTATGGTGGTGAAAGGGAGTGGAAAGTAGTAAAGAGAAGTTAGATAATGCCTGCCCGATCACAATTAGATAGATCTAATCAGCTCTCACATTCTATAACACTGGGAAGGCTATACTTGACAAGAACACATTACATATTTTATAAGTAGAAGAGAGATGCTGAGGGTCTCAAAACACAAAATACTGTTAAAAGATGGAAATATTGTGTTAAAATACTGAACCGAAGCTGGGCATGGTGATACATGTCTTCAATCCCAGCACTCCGGAGGTTTAGGCAGGCAAATCTCTGAGTTTGAGGTCAGCTTGGTTGACAAAGTGAGTTCCAGGACAGTTAGGGCTACACAGAGAATCTTTGTCTCAAAAAATATCAACAAAAAGCAAACATTAAGTGGAACTTGAGAAGTTCTAAGGTAAGAGGAGAAAGAAAGATTGAAGGAGCCAGAGGGTTCAAGGACACCACAAGAAAACAGAACCAATTAACCTGAGCCCATAGTGGTAACACAAAGAGCCAAATGGCAAACAGAGAGCATACATGATATGGCCCTAGGACCTCTGCACACACATGACAGTTGTGCAGCTTGACCTTCACGTGGGACTCCTAACAGCAAGAGCAGGGTCTATATCTGATTTTGTTGCCCACCTTTGGATTCCTTTCCCATAACTGAGTTCCCTTGTCTAGTCACAAAGGGAAAGGATGCTCCTAGCTCTACTGCAACTTGATATGCAGGTTGATATCCATGGGATCCCCTTCTCCCTATTCTGAGGAGAAAGGAAGGGTTGCAGGATGGGCAAGGGAGGTGAGGCAAGAGGGGACTACAGGGAGAAGAGGAAGCAAGGGAAGCTTCAATCAGAATGTAAATATTTAATTAATTAAAAATACTAAACTGCACTTCATACTATGTACACTTATTGTATATTAACAAAATTTGAAATGCTTAATGAGAAAAATAATGAGTTAATTTTAGATATTTATGGAATACAAAATTAAGGGCTACTTTAATATGTGTGTACATTTTGTAATTATCAAATTATTGCATCTAGCATATCTGTTACCACAAATAGTTCTAGTTATCACTTCTTTGATTTGAGAACATTCCAAATCATCTTTTCTGGTTATTTTTAAGTCAATCATTTCATTGTCATTGTTAGGGACAGCCATTCTACTTTTCGCTGTGTTTGGAACACGGAAACTTAGTTCCCCTGCCTGAATTTGTTCGTGTTGTCTTATGTCTCCCCATTTTCTTATCTCTTCCTCTCCCTGGCTTCTGCTAACCACTATTCTAATCTATACACCCATGAGATCAGTGTTTTCAGATTCTATAAATGAATGAGATCATGTGCTATTTGTGTCTCTGTGCCTGGCTTATTTCCTTAATATAATGTCCTCCAGTTTCATTCACATAACTAAAAAGGACAGGATTTGTTCTTCCTTGTGGCTTGAGCAGTATTCTGTTGTGATATTATACCATGCCTTCATGCATACATTAATATGCACTCTGGTTGATGCCATGTTTGGGTTATTGTAAAAGATAACACGGTGAACATGGGCCTGTGGGTATCTCTTTGACATACTGATTTTATTTTCTTTGGATAGACATCTAGTTGTAGGATTATATCCAGATATGGTTTACAGGCTCAATTGAACCACACCATTCACAAGCTTTACCATCTCTCAGCATTGGAATCAAGCTGGCTGAACCTTCTATTGGCACTGTTGTTACAGCCACATGGGGTCCTGATTTACATGGGTTACTTTTCCTTGCTAACATTTGTTCAGTGGATGCCAGTGGCCAGTGAATTCTAGACCGGGCTCTGTCAAGTTCCTGTCATTGCAGGACAGTCTGTCACATTCTCTGAGTGACCTTTCTCATTTTAGCTGAGGGGTCTATGCCCTTACCTTCCAAGCCCACCTACATCACAATGAGAACTTTTACTCACTACAGTACATTAGCAGGGACCCTGAAGCAAGTTTGCATTCTGTCCATGCCAACTTTCAAGCAGATTTAAGGGACATGGTCCGTCTTTGCCTTTTCTGTGTAGTGCTTGTCTTGGTTTGTTTGTGTACTGTGCAGCTTCTAAGTTAAGCTCAGGTTCCTCTACTGGATTGTGGACTCTGTGAGAGCTGGTGGTTGTCCTTACACTTCTATATACTGCATAGTTGAGTTATGGTCCCTGTAAGAGTTTGAATAATACTACTAAGAAAATAAATGCATCTGCATTATTCTAAGGATGAAATATAAGATGGTGGTATGACCAGCCTCTCCTTCTTTCAGAACAGAGCCATGCAACTGGTAGCCATTCTTTGTGGAGCTGACAAGCACAAATATAATCTAGGTCTTGTACCTGGGTGCAGCTTTAGATTCTAAATAGTGGGACTCAGGATAAAGATTCAGGACACTGCAGCTCCCTTGTGTCAGGGCCTTACTTAGGGTTCCATATAGAAGCAAGTAGCTCTCACTGTCATTTCATTCTCATGGTATGCCATCTTCATCCTGCCACAGTGATGCCTTCAATAGTATCTGAGGACAATTCTGATGAATGAAGACAGGAAGACTGGGTTCTTTCCAGCTTCTGGCTATTATAAATAAGACTGCTATGAACATAGTGGAGCATGTGTCCTTATTACAAGTTGGAGCATCTTCTGGGTATATGCCCAGGAGTGGTATTGCTGGATCTTCCAGTAGAAGCAATTTTCTGAGGAACTGCCAGACTGATTTTCAGAGTGGTTGTACTAGCTTGCAATCCCACCAGCAATGGAGGAGTGTTCCTCTTTCTCCACATCCTCTCTAGCATCTGCTGTCACCTGAGTTTTTTATTTCAGCCATTCTGACTGGTGTGAGGTGGAATCTCAGGGTTGTTTTTATTTACATTTCTCTGATGATCAAGGATGTTGAACATTTTTTTTAGGTGCTTCTCAGCCCTTTGGTATTCCTCAGTTGAGAATTCTTTGTTTAGCTCTGTACCCCATTTGGTTGTTTGGTTTTCTGGAGTCAAACTTCTTGAGGTATATATATATATATATATATATATATATATATATATATATATATATATATATATTGGATATTAGCTCCCTGTAAGATTTAGGATTGGTAGAGATCTTTTCCCAATCTGTTGGTTGTGGTTTTGTCTTCTTGACAATGTCCTTTGCCTTACAGAAGCAATTTTATGAGTCCCATTTGTCCATTCTTGATCTTACAGCACAAGCCATTGGTGTGCTATTCAGGAATCTTTCCCCTGTGCCCATATCTTCGAGGCTCTTCCCCACTTTCTCCTCTATAAGTTTCAGTGTCTCTGGTTTCATGTGGAGTTCCATGATTCATTTAGACTTGAGCTTTGTACAAGGAGATAAGAATGGATCAATTCACATTCTTCTACATCCACCAGTTGAGCCAGCACCATTTGTTGAAGATGTTGTATTCTTTCCTCTGGATGGTTTTAGCTCCGTTGTCAAAGATCAAGTGACCATAGATGTGTGGGTTCATTTCTGGGTCTTCAATTCTGTTCCATTGATCTACCTGTCTGTCACTAACTCTACCAGTACCCAGATGTCCCTCAACAGAGGAATAAATATAGAAAATGTGGCACATTTACACAATGGAGTACTACTCAGCTATTAAAAACAATGAACTTATGAAATTCTTAGACAAATGGATAGATCTGGAAGATATCATCCTAAGTGAGGTAACCCAATCACAAAAGAACTCATATGATATGCACTCACTGATAAGTGGATATTAGCCCAGAACTTCAGAATCCTTAGAAGGGGGAACAAAATACCCATGGAAGGAGTTACAGAGACAAAGTTTGGAGCAGAGACTGAAGGAATGACCATCCAGAGACTGCCCAAACTTGGGGATTCATCCCCTAAACAGCCACCAAACCCAGAAACTATGGCAGATGCCAACAAGTGTTTGCTGATAGGAGCCTGATATAGCTGTCTCCTGAGAGGCTTTGCCAGTTCCTGGCAAATACGGAAATGGATGCTCACAGTCATCCATTGGACAGAGCACAGGGTCCTCAATGAAGGAGCTAGAGAAAGTACCCAAGGAGCTAAAGGGCTTTGCAGCTCCATAAGAGGAACATCAATATGAACTAACCAGTACCCCTAAAGCTCCTTGGGACTAAACTACCAATCAAAGAAAACACATGGTGGGACTGGTGGCTCTACCTGCATATGTAGCAGATGATGGCCTAGTCAGTCATCAATGGGAGGAGAGGCCCTTGGTCTTGTGAAGATTCTATGTCCCAGTATAGGGGAATGACAGGGCCAAGAAAGGGAGTGGGTGGCTTGTGGAGCGGGGGGGGGGGCGGGGGGGGGCAGGGGATAGAGGATTTTTGAAGGGTTAACTGAGAAAGGGGATAACATTTGAAATGTAAATAAAGAAAATATCTAAAAAAATAAAAATAAAAAGACAGGAAGACTGAAAGCAAAGCTGGAAGAAGATTCAGCAGGAATCTGGGAGAAAGAGACATTTGTCACTTTAATCCTGGGATGGGCACTCACTTAGCAGACCATAGATAACATATTGGGACTATGTCGATCATTACCTTGCAAGCTCAGACTATCAACTTCCTGAAGTGTTTTCTTTCCCAAGAAAAGCCTAATATGAAGAGCTACAGAACTTAGAAAGAATATGTTTTATTTGGTTTGAAGCTTCCCTAGCTGGACAGTATAGTTAGTGGCCAAAGCAGCTAAGAAATCCAGACTTTCCTAAAATAACATGAGGAAGGAGTTAGTAAGAGCCCAAGTCATGCCATTTTGCACGTTGTTCATTGTATATTGGATGACTTTCAGCCCATAGTCTATACAGCATACTGGAGGAGAGACAGTGCATCTGTTAAGTCTAAATCTCATGATTCCTATCTTTGTGACAGGCATCTTTCCAATCCTATTTTAAACACTGGTAAACTCCCTGGATATATAAAAAGAATGCTTCTATTCAGGATGGACAAGTAGTACGAGGAAAGATGGACAGCAGGGCAGCTTGATAGCCTCTGTCCCCTGCCCACTCAGGACACTGGCCACAAGAGGACCACAAGCAGGCAGGACATTCATACGAAATGGATGTTCCTATTAGAAACTGCAGGAATGTTGCTTTATTGTCATTTCTTTCCTCATAAATCAGCAGAGAAACACCCACAGCAACTGTTCCTGGCTCTGAAGATAAACATGCTTAGAGCTCCAGTGTATGGAACAAAAAAATAAAAATTAAAAAAAAATAACAAGGCTGAAGTTCTCAAAACCCTTGCTTCTCATAGTCCTGAGAACACTTCGAGCATTAGCATTTTGTTATATGTGGACAATTGCACAGTGTGTGCATAGGTCTTCATAGCCCACAGAAACAATTTTCTTTTCTGGTGACGACCTCTGTCTATATGACCTTCATGGATGTAGTAGCCAGACTCAGCTTGGTTCTGAATCATTGGTACATAGAACCATTTCTGAGGGCTCAACTGCTCTGATAGTTTATGTAGGAGGAACAGAAGGGCCCCACTGCCAGAGTGGTGGCCGCTTCCCCATGGGGGTCAAACTGAAGCCTGCCTGAGAGCCTAGAGATTGGTGACACAGACAATGATAGCCACTCGGGAGCTGCCACTTGGAGAACACTCTTGCTTGGGACCAGTGGGATGGAGTGTATAAAGGGTGCTCCCTGAGAACTTATAAATGAGCCTGCTGCCGAGTTCTCACCTGCTCCTGGAGTCTGAGCTGTTGATTCTGTGCCTGCTCACTCACTGCTGTCAAGGAGGATACCAGACAGGACAGAAGACTCAGGCAACAAGTTTATACACAACATGGGGTTTTTATATTGCTGTCAATATGAAAAGGAATTAAGAAAGACAGTATGATACACCATAATCTTTTCTGGACAATTTTGATGTGTGGATGACTTCCTCCCTGAAGACATAGTGTTTAAAATTTGGAGACAAGGATCTCTGGGGCAGATTATCAGGTAAACGCACTTGTTACTAAGCATGAATGCCTGAGTTTGATCCTCAGTACTCAAAAGGTAGGAGAGAACTGACTCATACAATTAGTACTGCGGCCTCCACATGTGTACCATGCTGCATGCATGCATACACACACACACACACACACACACACACAGAGGCGACTTGGAAACATGTCCTATGGTGAATTGAATTCAAGTGTTATGTCTGCTACTCAGCTGAAGGAACAAGAGAGAATTTCTTAGCTGGGTGTGGTGGCGCACGCCTTTAATCCCAGCACTCAGGAGGCAGAGGCAGTCCGATTTCTGAGTTCGAGGCCGGCCTGTTCCTATGTGGCTGATAGCCACGCCTCTCCTGTGGAGGCTGTGGGGGAGGTAACTTCGACAGGAGTTAAGAGACATGAGGGAACGCCGTCCTTCCCATGTAGATGGAAATTACTACCAGGGTTCAAGACCTCAGCTCTACTGGAGACTAGGCTGTCTGTGCATAGCCTGTTGCCCCACAACTCCTAAGCTCCCAATGCTTGAATATTTGAAGGATGTAACCAAACCTTAATCAAACCATGGTAGCAGACCTATAGGGTACTTTGGATTCCGTGTTACATAAAATAAGTAGTTGGTTACAGGTCATTCTGGGAAGGATTACTTTCTAGCATCTCTAGGCAGATGAGTCCTCATTAGCCAAGATAACCTTCCAGTGAAGGTTTCTTGTCAACTAGACCATAGGTGCTGACACCTGAAGAAGGGCCTCCAACAGTGTTTGCTAGCTTAAGAATGAGCAGCATCAATAAATGAATTATTTGCCCTTGGATGCTGAGATAATCACAGGCCGTAAGTTAAACAGGTGTATTATGAGGAAATATATTAGCAATATTTTCCAAATGTACTTCCATTTAGGTTAACAGCTGATGAATACAAATTGCTAGACTTACCTGGAGGTAAATAAAAATGCTTTGCTGTGCATTTGGATCAAGCTTTAGAATTTATTTAGTACTTTCATACCTCATTTATTGTGAAAGCAAAGCATATCATCATATATTTTTATTCTGAGAAACAGGAACCATAGATAACTCGAGGGAGGTAGCTGAATATTTAAAAACAAACAAGTTATACTACTTGGCTTCCACTTCCTGGATTTTTTGCCCAGTCACACCCCTCCCTAATTTTTTAAAATTTGATGCTTTTTTAACTCATTTATATAAAGTTCTCCCAAACTGTCTGTTTAGGCTTAGATCATCACTTTGACTACTCATACATTTCTTTTTTACTTAGTCACTTTTCATCCTGCTCACTGCCCCCCCCATTTCTGCCACCCCCTCATCTCTTCTCCTCTGAGCAGGTGGGGCCCCTCTGGGTATTTCACACCCTACAAGGCTGGGCACTTACTTTCCCACTGAGGCTAGACAAGGCAGCCCAGCTAGAAGAATGTATTCCACAAACAACAACAGGTTTTGGGAATGCTCCCTCTCCAGTGGTTTAGGACCCATATGAAGACCAAGCTGCACATCCACTACATATGTGCAAGGAGGCCTAGGTCCAGTCCATGTATGTTCTTTGGTTGATGGTTCAGTCTCTGAGAGCTCCAAGGGTTCATGTTAGATGACTGTGGAGTTCCTATTCCCATAGGGGTCCAAAAACCTTTCCCCTATTCTTCCCCAAGAGTCACCAAGTTCCAAGCACTAGTTGGTTGTGTGTGTCTGCATCTGTTTGAGTCAACTGTTGGGTGGTGCCTCTCAGAGAACAGACATGATATAGACTCTTGTCTGCAAGTACAACAGGATATCATTAATAGTTCAAAGGATTAGTGATTGTCCATGAGTTGGATTTCATGTTGGGCCAGTTATTGGTTGACCATTCCCTAAGTCTCCGCTCCATCCCCATGCCTGCATTTCTTACGGACAGGACAAATTTGGGGTCAAAAGTTTGTTGGTGAGTTGGCATCCCTATCGCTTTACTGGGGTTCCTGCCTGGCTAGAGGAAGTAGCCTCTTTAGGTTCCATATCCCCAATAGTGTGAATCACAGCCAAGGTTATCTCCATTGATTCTTAGGCATCTCCCTTATCCCAGGACTCTGTCTTGTCCTAATGATGCTACCTAAAACTCAATCCCAGACAGCTGTAGATTTCCTTTCATTCTTATTGCCCTCTGGCCATCTCTCCTATCCTTCCCCACCCTTGATCCTGAATTCCCTCCCCTTTCCCTCCCAAATCCCTTCTCCCTCCCAATTCCCTCCATCTGTCTCTTATTACTATTTTATTCTCCCTTTAAGTAAGATTCAAGCATCGTTGCTTGTACCTTCCTTCTTTTTTAGCTTCTTTGAGTCTTTGGACTGTAGCATAGGGATGCTATATTTTATGGCTAATATCCATTAATAAGTGAGTAGATACCATGTATGTCTTTTGGGACTGGGCTACTTCACTGAGAATGATATTTTCAAGTTCTATCTGTTTGCCTGCAAAATTCATAATGTCTTTGTTTTTAATAGTTGAGTAGTATTCTATTGTGTGGATATACTACATTTTCTTTACCCATTTTTCAGTTGAGAGAGATCTAGATTGCTTCCATTTATATTCCTATGAATATAATTGAGCAAGTGTCTTTGTGAGATGGTAGAACATCTTTTGAATATGTGTCCAAGAGTGTTATATGTGGTCTTGGACTACTCACATTCTTACTGAATAAGTGGCTAATGCATTTTCCAAGGTGAGAAGTTTCAATTTTGCAACTGAGAAGACAACATTTTTCAGTGAGACTCAGAACATCTCTCCAGCTGGAAGCTCCTCTCCAAGGCCCGGGTCAGGAGTCCTTGTAAAAGTCCTTAGAGTCAAACACTCTGAATGATATGAGTGAGAGTTGGTAGAATCCTGCAGCATACCCTGGGAACCCACATCACTCCAGTGTTAGATGCAGCTCCTGTTTGTTCCTTCTGGTCAATTTTTACATTCTATTAAGATGTAAAATTGTTCTTCCAATTGCTCTTTATGGGTTTACTCTCACTCCAAGACTTCTTCTAGAGAGTTCCCAAATGTGTCCTCACCCATAAAGGAACCTCACCACTATGTTAATTTCTTTTTTCATTGCTGTGACAGAAAATCAAACACAAATAACAGAGAGGAAAGAATTTATTTTGCTCATAGCTTCATAGGGTTCAACCCATTCTTGCTTGGTTGCACGGCCTTGGTCAAAACATCATGACAGTGGGAATACATGGTATAGGAAGTCCTCATTTCAGCCAGATGAAAAGCAGAGAATTACGGGTGGAGACTGAGAATTCCATGTCTTTCGAAGGCCCACTCTCAGAATCCTACTTTCTCTAGCTAGGTCCTACCAGGTAAAGTTTCTAGAACATCCCAGAACACCAACTACAGTAGGGGTCGGGGGCATGATCCAAAAGACAAAGCAGTAGTGTCGTGTTGTGTTCAATTAACAACACCAATGTTGGATTCTAGTACATCTGAGCTTCACACTGTGCTTTCCAGACCAGTGGCATTGGCAACACTCAGGACAAGTAGAGTATGAAATACACATCAGACTTCTCTGATCAAACATCTGTATTTGAACCAGAACCCTCAGTGGGTCATGTGTACCTCAAATTTTATAAGCATTGATATGGTAGTTCTAATAAGAGCTGTCTCTAGTAGTCTCATGCATTTAAACACATGGTTCTCTATTGATGGTGATGTTTGGGGAAGTTATGGGAGGTTTAGGTGTTATATCCTTGCTGAGCAAAGTAGGTCATTGCAGATAAGTTTTTACTTTTCATAGTCTTACCCTACTATCAGTTCACTCTCTTTGCTTCTTATGTGAAGTTGAGAAGCGATTTCTCAATTTTCTGCTCTAACCCTTTCTGCTACACTTCATCTACCATTATGGACACACTCTCTTTGGAACCATAAAGTAAATTAACCCATTCCTCTCCTTCCATAAATTTCTTTCGGCCATGGTGTTTTATCACATCAACAAAAAAATAATTAATACAGTTGCCCAATGTCAAAGATTTTCTTTTATTTGTTAACTAACACATCTGGCTATGTGGCTCTTTCTTCAAATGAATTCTAAAGATGTAAGGTACATTTGCAATATGCCTAAAAATAGGTATTTCTTGGTAGAGAGAGGCTTATCTTTTTTGCTCCATGGGAAGGTCCCTATAGAATCTCAATAACAACTTTTATGTTCCAGAAGAATTTAGCTGCATATACTTGGAAATACAGCTAAACTCTGTTAGATACAGTTAAAGATTGCAAGAGCTACCATCAAATCAGTGAGAGATGGAGATGCTTTTCAGGGAATCCCCTTCTTCAGTATTAATAATTGGATCCATAAACAAATAGTGTTACATTTATCTTTGTTCCTCTGAGGCCAGCCCTGACTAAGATGAGATATAACGGGTCACCATGATCAACACCATTGATTTCAGTTCTTCCAGAAGTTAAGGCAGAAATATCTCTTAAGCCTAGTAGTTCAATTTTAGTGTATTACAATGCTAACCTGCTTAGTTGTCATCATTGACTTGGCACAAACTAGTAGAGTCACCTCTGGAGAAAAAAGTTCTTTTGAGCAATTGCTCAGGTAAGATTTGTTTGTGAGGAACTATATTAGAGAGCCCAGCCCACTATGATTCCATCCCTAGACAGGTGGCATTGGGACGAATTAAAACAACAAAAAAAGCTAGCTAAGTCAAAGGGCAAGTCAGAGGATAAGCTACTGATTGACATTCCTCTATAGTTCTTGCTTGAATTTCTGCCATGACATTCCTCGAGGATAGAGTGAGACCTGGAAGTGAAGGTCAAAAAAACTCTTTCCTTTTTAAGTTGTTTTTGGTCAAGGTATTTATTATAGCACCAGAGAGAAACTAGACTAGTTACTAAATAGAGTGTCGATATGATGGTCTAGGAAAGTAGAGGACCACTACAGTGTTGTACTAGCTGCTGATCATTAGTCAGCTGCTCTTGTCTAGCCTGGCATGTCTTAAATATACGTAGACAATCACAAAATTAAACACATAACAGATTCTGGTAAGTCCTTTCACCCAGCAAGAAGCTGGGCCTGAGTGTGCCATCCTTTCTGCGAGGAATATAATTACCCTTCAGACGTGTCTGGCACTTTATCATAAACATTGCAGGTTTCCTTTTACTCAGTTCTTACTGCCACTCAATGAAACAAATTCCATTTTCTCCGTGTTTATGAAAAGAACACACAGAATTTTGGAGAAAACAGTTTACTTGTGGGATAAAGGGCTTCAAACTTCAATCCTACTCCATAGCTCATGCATATTGCTATCCCCTTTTCCTAACCCCTTCTTATTTAGTTCTCTCTGCCCCCATAGGCAGTTAAAATTGTACTTTCAATGTCAAATGTTCATACATCATTACATGGGTCTATATAAAAATCTAGGAAAAATAAATGAAGACAATATGGTATATATCTTTCTGAGGCTGACTTAATTTGCCTAATATGCTTATCTTTAGCTGCATACATTTTTCTGAAAATGACATAACTCTGTGATTTAAGATGGAAGAAAACAGGCTTATATATTTATACACCACATTCTCTGCATGCTATTCTTCTAACTTTGAACACCTAGATCATTTCTTTAACTAAACTGTTGTGAATAGTGCTGAGATAAATATTAACATGAAAATATCTCTGTGCTTTTTGACCTGGATGGAACTCTTTGAGTAAATATGTAGGAGCAGTAAACCTGGGACATAATGGTAGGTTTGGAAGGTTTTGGAGAAATTTCTGTAGCAGCTAGACTAGTTCATATTCCTACTAGCAGTGCATAAGTACAAGTGTTCCCCCTTTTTGGATGCTTCAAGCACTGTTCATTTGTTTGTTTGTTTTTTATGACTGAAATTCCGATTGGAGTTAGGTAGAATCTCAATGTATTTTGCTTTTGCATGTCTCTGATGGCTAATGAGGTTGAACATTTTTTATCTGTTTATTGACCATTTGTATTTAAGTGTTTCTCATATAGACTTCTGAGTTCTTTATATATTCCTGGTATTAATCCTTAGTATCAGGAATCTTTAAAGTGCCCCTAATAGTTCTAATTGGCAACCACAGCTGAAATCACCAATGCATGCAGAATTTGTCTTTCACTCTATCCTCAAGAAGTGACGCTCACATAGCACGGATGGATAACCAGTTTGATGCTATTCTATGAGATCACGATGGGCTTTCATATTGTTCTAACCTAGGAAATTCTGATTTGAGAGTATTTTTTAAACCTAAACTGGCAGAGAGACTACAGGAATAAAGTTGGAAGCTTTGGAGGGTATCCTGTTGGGAGTGGCATTGAAGCCATTGAGCAAGAGTAACACGTGAGCCAAAGTAGATCTAGATGCAGGTGGGTGGTTAAGGGACAGGGCCTGACAACACAGAGTAGTATTTTGGGGATAGATGCTGGGGTCTGGAAATACCAAAGGCAATTCTATTACATGGATAACAGAAACTGAACTGTATTTTCAAGGTGGTTCCTATGTGCCTCTTCCAAGGTGCATGGTGCATTCTGTCTGGACCACTCATGCTCCAGGAACATGTGCAGCTGACTCATAGACAGACCTCACTCTGGCGCTTCTCTCTCTCTCTCTCTCTCTCTCTCTCTCTCTCTCTCTCTCTCTCTCTCTCTCTCTCATCTTGCCAAAGAGCTTTTGTATTTCGGGTTGGGGCTCATCCCTTTGTCAGTGGATGTAGTCAGCATTGCCCATCACATCTGCTTCTGCTCAGTCATTCCCAAAGAGTTTTATTTTAATAGAAGTAGTTTGGTTTTTCTTAGGTATGAGTTTATTCTCCAAAACAGTTAACATTTCAATTTCAAAGAATTAATAAAACAGCCAAGTGGAGTTGCCAACACCCATGAATATTCTAGTTTTAAAATCAAGATGAAAATCCCCTATGATGAACATTGAAAAGTGTTCAAATTAACTTTTGGCATTAAAACAATATTTTCAGCCCCAGTGAGTGCAGCTTAGGGCAGAATTCCATTTTGTTGCCTGTGACATGGAGGAGTGAGGGAGGCTGCTGCTTTCTGGCACTGTTTTGGCAAGCTCTGGGTGTGGTGTGAATGTTGCTAACTAGGATGAGAAGTAGGTGTGGGTGCTGTCTGGGGTGCAGATGCTTTCTGAGCAAATATATATATATGACAAGTAAAGGCTTGGGAGACAGTATGCCAGCTTTCTTTATTTGCTCTGGAGTAATTTGGTTCATTCAGTGGGATGTGTGAGTTTGAGGCATTTTCTTCACCAGATGGCTTCAGTAGCTTCAATGGGTGTTTCCTACTCCAAGCTGTGCACAGTTGGATGTGGCTAGATGTGGATGTTATCTCTGTTTATGCTCTTGTGGGACCCCTCTACCCCCACCAATAGCCAATGCTCTGAGTTGTCTTTAAGTTCACCTGTAACAGCAGATCTCTACTCAAGTGAAAAAGAGAAGCACCTTTCTCATACCTGCATCACACTACACCAAGTCCTAGGGGATCATCCAGCCCTGTGTCAGGATGCTCACCTCCCTACCAGGCATTCTAGGAATGCCAATGGTTTAATACAACCTCAAGCAGCAGCAGCAGATGAGTCATTGGTAAACATCCCAGACTTTTGTCCTTCAGACAGAACATTCAGAGGACCTCACAGAAGGTTCCCAGTGGGCTAGACCTCAGTTGTCTTCATCATGACTCACACCATCTTGTCTCTTGGCTTTAAAGTCTCTGCTTCCCTTCACTTTGTCTTCTCCCTTGTCTGCATTTCTAGGATATCTCCAAATAAACTTCCCACTCTAGATCCTTCTCATATGTCTTTGAAGAAAAGTTAGAGCAAGATAAAACTGGATTGAAGATGAGACTCAGCAGGTTGTTCTGTCATGCTTGAGGGCCACTTTGAAAGCAATGAATGTCAAGGTGCCACTTTATGGCAGGTTTTGTAATGTCATTGTTTCATGGTTAAAAATAGGTGAAACTGGTTAAAGAACATTTATCACTGTCATAGACCACAAAGAAGGAAAGGAAGGAAGAAGGAAAGAAGAAAGAAAGGATTGATTGTTGAACCCTTGCAATTAAAACAAAATGAGGATAATTTTCATGAAGGAATAAGTCAAACATTGGAAAAGGACAGCCATTACATGGGGATTTGTAGAAGAGCCAGATTACATTTTTACAGCAGTGCTAGAACCCACCTGTTCTTAAAAAGTGTTCAAAGGTGTAATGTGTTTATTCTTTTTTCACTTGTAAACTAATTTAAAAATATTTATTATTGATTGATTTTATCAGATATTTTCTTTATTTATATTTTAAATGTTATCTTCTTTCCCAGTTTCCCCTCCAGAAACCCCCCTATCATATACCTCCTCCCCCTGCTTCTATGAGGGTGTTCCCCCACCCATCCACCCACTCACACTTCCCTGTCCTGGCATTCCTCTACACTGGGACATCAAGCCTCTACAGGACCAAAGGCCTCTCCTCCCATTGATGTCTGACAAAGTCATCCTCTGCTACATTTGAGTCTGGAGCTATGGGTCACTCCATGTGTACTATTTGGTTGGTGGTTTAGTCCCTGGCAGTTTGGGGGGGGGTCTGGTTGGTTCATATTGTTCTTCCATCTATGGGGTTACAAACCCCTTCAGTCCTTCAGTTCTTTCTCTAACTCCTCCACTGGGGAACTCATGCTCAGTCCAATAGTTGGCGGTGAGCATCAACTTCTGTATTTGTCAGACTCTGGCAGAACCTTTCAGGACACAGCTATATCAGGCTCCTTTCAGCAAGCACTTCTTGGCTTCCACAATAGTGTCTGGCTTTGGTGCCTATTTATGGGATGGATCCCCAGATGGGGCAGTCTTTGAATGGTCTTTGCTTCAGGCTCTGCTCCACACTTTGTCTCCATATTTGCTCCCATGAATATTTTGTTCCTCTTTCTAAGAAAGACTAAAGTATCCACATTTTGGTCTTCCTTCTTCTTGAGAGTCATGTGGTCTGTGAATTGTATTTTGGGTATTCTGTGCTTTTGGGCTAATATCCATTTATCAGTGAGTGCATACCATATGTGTTCTTTTGTGATCAGTTTACCCCACTTGGCATGATATTTTCTAGTTCCATCCATTGGCCTAATGATTTCATGAAGTCATTGCTTTTAATAGTTGAGTAGTACTCCATTATGTAAATGTTCCACATTTTGTGTATCCATTCCTCTGTTGAAGGACACCTGGGTTCTTTCCAACTTCTGGCTATTATAAATAAGGCTGCTATGAACATAATGGAGCTTGTCTACTTGTCATATGTTGGAGTACCTTTTGGGTATATGCCCAGGAGTGGTATAGCTGGGTCCTCAGTTAATACTATGTCCAATTTTCTGAGGAACCACCAGAATGATTTCCAGAGAGGTTTCATATATTCATTCTTGACGATTATTCAAAATCAACCATTGCATATTCTCCATGGCTGACTCTAAACTGAATGTATCAAGTTTGTTTAATTCTCCAGGAATCCTTTCCTGGAGTTTTCCAGAGCTCCAACCCATGTGACTGTTCCATATAGAGTCACAATGTTTTTGCTTTCACCCTTTCGGAAGTTCAGCAATATACCATAGTGTGCCTTATTGATGACTTTCCCACTTGAAGTCCAAGTAAAGTATTGCAGCTCATCACAAAACTACAAAAGTCAAATTCAAACAAAATTCTTTCTTTCAAAGGAAAAACATAAACTGGAATTTGACATGCCCTCTAATCTTTCCACTCACCCTGGTTTCTAAAGTTCATGATGATTAACTGCCTCTCCTGCTCTGTTGTGGAAAAAGGAGCTGCTATCTGCAGGCATGGGGAAAGGCAGGGGAAGTCTGAGCTCAGTCTAGTTGTCAGCAAGCTTTCTATTGGCAAAGGAAAAGATGGTCTATCTCTGTGAATCTTTTCATGTTATAGAGATTTATTTCTAGAGTTTTACATTGAAAAACATGACTATTAAATTCTTAGGTATTAATTTACATATAAATGTTTTAGTAATATATTCATACTGCACTTCACAGATTTTTTAAATTTTTATTTTATGGGTATGAGTATTTTGCTTGCATTTATATCTGTATATTCTGTGAGTGCCTGGTGTCCATGATGGCCAGAAGAAGGCCTTATATCATCTGGGACTGAAATTATAGATAGCTGTGCATCACCATGTAGGTGCTGGGAAATCATCTTGAGTTCTTTGTAAGAGCAGAAAGTGCTCTTAAATGTTGGCCCATTGCTTCAGTCCCACTACCTATGTCTCACATTATTAATACTAATATGTACACACACACTAACTACAAATTTTAGCAAAATGATCCACATGAATATTTCTAAACATTTCATTGCTAAGTAGCCTATATAAACAGAATACACACAAAACATAAGTGTGGAGCTTGAGGAATTACTAGAAAACAAATTGCATCTATATGGTCAGTTCTTAAATGAAGAGAATAAATCCCTCAAGAAATTTCTCACATTGTAAAATTTGGCTACATTGTAAAGAAAGAATGATGCTTCTAAAAATCTGACAAAACAGCCTCTTTCTGAAGAAGTATGGACTTGCCTTGTGTACCCAAAGTTTACCCTTTCTGGACTTTCTATCACAGCTCTATTGATTTACCTTTAAAAAGAGAGTACCAAGTTTGTGGTTAAACACAAATGGCTATATATGACAAATCATATCCTACCAACATTTTTTTTTTTAGATTCTAGAATAAAGGATGCTACTTTGACTTCAACAACACAAATTATTTTTTATATAACTTGAATTGTATAGCAACTGTCATATATATGTATATATTTATTTGTAATAGCCAGAGATGGAAATAACCCAGATACCCTTAAACTGAAGAATGGATAAAAAAAACGTGGTTCATTTATATAATGTAATACTATTCAGCTATTAAAAATAAGGACACTGTGAATTTTGCTGTCCAGTGAATGGACCTAGAAAATATTATCCTGAGTGAGGTAACCCAAACCCAAAAAGACATGCATGGTATATACTCACTTATAAGTGGATATTAGCGATTACGTATAAAATAGACATGATACACTCCATAGACCCAAATAAGGTAAACAAGAAGAAATACCCAAGTGAGAATACTCGAAACTCACTTATAATGGAGAATAAATTAATCATGATTCGGAGAAAGGGAGGGAACTGGGAGGGAGAGGAGATAAGGAGGGGAAAAGCAGGGGGGGGGTGTTCAGGATCAGGCATGGGAAGAGACAGGAGTGAGGGCCAGAGGGTCAGGAGAATGAATGGAAATTTGCAGTTACCAGGATATAGGGGGATGAGGGGAATCTTTAGACATGATTGATTTTTAAAAACCTGCCATTGAGTTTGAGGAAGTGTGTTTTTCAATAAATACTGATGATAGATATAATCACTGTGGTGATAAGAGCAAGTGTAGATGCTGAAAAGGAGCTGACAGCTAGAGTTGGAGCAGTACTTAATGGCTTCTCAGTAGTTAGTTCCTTGACTCAGCCTACCTGCAGCAGAGATAGGGAAAATGACAGGAAGCTAGTCTTGTGAATTACAACACTGTCAGCTACATCCGCTTGAAGGAAAGCAAAACTGAAGCTTGGCGAGATCAGAAAATGCATGCAATATCAAATAGGAAGTGGTACTATATCTCATTTGATTCCAATCCTGAGTTTTTTTTTTCCAACTTGTTTTTATTTCTCACTGTTCAGCTCTTCATCCTCTCTATTTCCAGTTGTTGAATGGGTTCATTGCAGTTGACTGCTGCAATGGGGATGTGAACTGTTATGGCTCACCTGATCTTTCTCTACTGACTAATGAGACTTATGGTGACCATGTTTACACTGTGTGCTGTAGCTCACTAAATCCCTTTTATAGACTCTTCTATGATCTTATCATTATAGTTTTGTGAGATGGTTATTTTTTTTCTACCACACTGAAGTGAAAACTGAGACTTGAAATAAATCCCCACTAGTAATGTCTGTAGTCAGGAAGGAGACTCATTTAGGTGTCTCAAGTAAAACTGCAGGCCTATTTCCACTAAAAATAAACAAAAAGGCAAGAAAGTATTGATAAAAGGAGAGCTTTGAGAAGATCTGGGAAGCTGTCCAAAATGTTATATGTGGTAAGTACCAGGTGGATTATTTAGGTCTTTGCAGGGTTTTCTAGATAGATATCTGTGAACCAGAAGGATCTATTAAGTTGTAAAAATATTTTAAGAAAAGCTTTTATAGGGGCTAATACAAGCTTAGATATAAGAAGGATCAGAGAATCAAGGTTCAGGGAAGACTCCTTGACCAAAGGGGACTTCAGGTGCTTCTTTCAAAGGAGCCAGATCTGCTCAGAGAGATCTGAGTTGTCAACAGGTGAGACACTGAGGGAGAAGTGGGCGTGGGCACTGCTGGCAAGTGTCCCAGAGACTGCTAGGGGACAGAAGATGGAGAAGGAGGGGTCTGTGCTTGGGGTATGGCCAGTTCTGCTGAGTGGCAACGTGAGGATGAATAGATTGTAGCAGCGACATATGTTATGAGATCCCTATTCGCTCCTCCTCTTTTCCTTCTTCCTTTCGTTCCCTTTCCATCCCCTCTAGCAAGTACAAACACTGGGAAATTTGTTCCCCAGCCCTTTTCATTTTGTATTCTCACAAAGTGTCCAATGTATCTAATTTGGACTTCAAGCATCCTGTGTAGTCAATAATGACCTGAAACTGATGCTTTAAGCCCTTTCAAACTCTTCCAAGACCTGCATATCTGTATCCATTCTCTCTCTTGCTCTTCCTCATCGTTCCCAGTCCAGTTTGTGCTTCCAAATACTCTGGGTATTATACCTGCCTTTAGAAGTAGTCTATCTACCAGGTCACTCTTCCTTTCTCAGTAGCTATCTGATACTAGTAGTAGAGGGACTTAGTCCCCCTCTCCTTCTCCATGCTGGGATTTTTTTCTTGACTGAGGCTGTATAGGTTTTGTGTATGCTACCACAATCTCTAAGTTTATATGTGCATCTTCTCTGTTGTGTCTGGAAAGTTTTGTTTCCTTGGACCATGTCTGCTGTCTCCTGCCTCTTACAGTCTTTCAGCCCCTCTTTAGTGAAAATCCATGACTCTTGGTACTGTGGAGTGTGTGTGTGTGTGTGTGTGTGTGTGTGTGTGTGTGAGAGAGAGAGAGAGAGAGAGAGAGAGAGAGAGAGAGAGAGAGAGAGAGAGAGAGAGAGAGAGAGAGAGATCCAAGTTAGGGCTGAACGTTGTGCAGCCCCATTTTCTGCATGGTGATCAGTTGAAGGTTAGGTTTTACCTATTGCAAGATGACTCTTCTCTGATGAGGGTTGAAAGATACACTAATATGTGGGTACATTAATAAGTCTTTAGGATTTAGTTTAATATTATGTTTACTTGGATTTACTTTACATGGTTATAAAGTAACCTTTCCTTCACTACCTCTGACTCATTCTCTGTCTCTCTGTGACTCCCTTCCCTCTGTTTAATCAAACTTTGATCTTCAGCTGATCTGAATTGCTGCATTTTATTATCAAAGTGTAAAACAGCACAATAAAAGAAAACTCAGATCAACTATTAGAAGGAGCTCCTACAGAAAACGAGAAAATTAGGTTCATAAATGTGATGAATTAATAATTGATGTGCTTAATAAACCTCCATCTGCCTCTTGTGTGAAACTTTAGATATCCCATAAAATGAGTGAGTGATTTTTACCAATAAATCTTACTTATTGAATTACAATCACAATGTTTCCACATGCCATAGAACACATTTTACAAAGGAAAGAACAACGGCATAGCCAGAAAGGGTACAAACGCTGAGAAGGAGGCATTATAAAGACCCCTGGAAGGATAGGGAAAGGCTCAGCAGCCTGCAGGTCATCAGCAGCAAAGAGGAGAAGGTTCAATTATAAAAATTGGTGAAAGAGGTTGTGAGTTCAATGAGCCATAGTGATTAATTTTATGCTGGCCTTCAAAATATAATATTCCAGGGCTGGAGAGAAGGCTGAAGAGTTAAAAGCACTTCCTGCTCTTCCAGAGCATCCTGGTTCAATTCCCAGTAACTACAGGGCAGCTTACTACTACCTGTAATTCCTGTCCCAGGGGATCCAATGTCTTCTTGCCTCTGTAGACACCAGTTGTGATCTACTACACATAGGCAAAATATCTTTGCAATAAATAAATAAATAAATAAATAAATAAATAAATTTGAAAATTACTCTTCTACAAGTCAGTCAGCAACAGAATTGTCTTCTTGGGCTACTTATTTAGTACACATTTACTTAACTGACCTGATCAAAATCCAGAGGCCTCCAGCACATGTCGTCCACATTTTGAATATTTCCCAATTATTGTATGAGATAAAGTAATGGAGCAATTGGGAGGAAGACCTGCAAGAACCTGAAAGGGGGGGGGGCAAATGGAGACAAGGAAAACATAACCTAATCTAGAAAATTTCTTTTTGAGACTTTCTTCTGGACAGATTCTAGATTGTATCAAGTTGACAATTTAATAATCCAATCCTCTTTTTAATATTGTTCTAGAGATTTCATGTAACCTGGCTAGGGAAGAAAAGCACCAGATACAAAATAGAAAAATGATGAAGCACATATATAGTGGAAAAAAAACCATCTTATCCATAGGATTATCCTATATGTCCCTAAGAAGAAATATTCTAAGAAATTGAATTTTTCAATCATGCATAAAATGCTCTAGAATTCATGCATGAGGTTATCTTTCAGAATACCAGATCAATATACAAATATCAACTGTATTAGCCAAGAGAATCTAAAATGAGATTATATAAGATATTCCATTTATAATAGTAACAAAAAATATAAAATAAATAGGAATGGAGGTCATAAAATATAAGATTTATACATTAAAAATTAAAATATAGCTAAGGAAAAACATAACAGTTGTCAATGTAAATACCTCCTATGTCCTGGCATAGGGTCAGTCAATATGGTCAAGATGGAAATTATCATCAAATTGGCTAATAAATTCAATGCTTCCCAACTGTACCAACTAAAAGAGGACAGGTATACAAAATCATGTTCTATGGGATTTCTTTCATATGATGACGACCAAAGGAAAAACAGTGGCTGCCTGTGGCTTGAGGTAGAAATGGAGTTTGGCTGAAAATGGTCAAAAGGGATACTTTCATGTTGATTAGAATCCTCTGAAAACAAACAAACAAACAAACAAACACCAAACAAATCATTAGATTCTGGTGACAGTTACACATTTTATTGAAATCATAAAATTTTTTAACCAAGGATATTTTAATGGTATCTAAATTATTGCTTCATAAATTTGAGAAGAAAAGGGAAAGATGTATGGTACATGTGGAAGATAATAGTGCCTTTGAAGTATACAGACAAAGCAACACTAACATAAGACACATACGTACATACATACATACATACACACACACAAAGAGAGAGAGACAGAGACAGAGACAGAGAGAGAAAATCAACAAAGAACATACATAAGAAGATATGCTAAATGAGTAGGAAATGTGAAAATATTCTCAACTTCACAATAATTTCAGAAAAATAGTCGTAACAACTGAGAATCCTGAGATTGACAAGGTATGACAGAATATAGAGTATTGATGTAGGTGACCTACTCTGAGAATATGATGCCCTTCCTCTATGCTAATGGGCATTAAAAGGGGGACAGGTATGTTATGCTGCTACTGATTAGATATTGTTTATTTTCTAAATATTTCTTTGCTAAAAGTTTCATTCCCCCATGTGATAAGTATTGGAAAGTAGGGGAATGTTTGAGAGGTGAGGTCTGGTGAAAAAGTTGGTCATAACCAACCTCAGAAAGAGATTGGTGCTAAACCCCTGTAATAGGTTAGACCTTGCAGAGATAAAGAAGTTCCCACTAAAGCAAGTTTGGTATAAAAGAATGAACCTTGGCCTTCCTTGCTCTTGCCTTGTAAATCCTGTCTTGTTTTTCTTGCTTGGACAACACACACTGTTACAATAAATGATAAAGTTCAGTTATGCAGTTTTGACTATCAAACTACCATAATTGCGAGGCAAACAATCATTTATTCATTAAGGTACTCAGCCTCAGGTATTTTATTATAGCTACACAAAATGGACTAAGACAGGAAGGAAATGACCATCAGCAGATTGCTGGAAGGAAAGCTGCTATACAGTGTACCTTCCCTGTTACAGAGTTCAAACAGAGGTAAGACTCCTGGTGTCTATTATCCTCTATGTCTTGAATCTTTCTACCAAAGGTCATGTATTTGGGCCCCAGTTGTGGAATTCCAAGGGTATAGACTATTTAGCACAATTGTGCTCTTGTTTTAATATTAGATGCTTTAAGAGGACAGCCATTTCTTTCAGAGTTGGTGAACATTGGGGATAAATAGACAGATAGGATAAAAAAAATCACTAGTTAGTTGGCCTTGCCAAATTTCCTCTGAAAAACTCAGTGTACAAATACAGCAGCTCATTCAGCCAGGAGGCATAATGCCCACACTGGCTCCCTCGGGAGTGTGTTCAGTGCCCTAAGGCAGAGGTAGTTTGTAATTGTATTTTTCTATTCATTACAAGAATTACATGTTAAAAACTCCACTGTGAATTTTGTTTGTTGAAAATAATCTAATATAAAAAAATTAAGGAACAATGAAACAAAAAGATTGTATTCATAAGAGTAACAAAATTGCTTCTATGCACAAAATTGCTCAACTTTGTTGGGTAATATCCAAGAAGACCTGAATAAATGAAGTTGTTCATTTTGTTCATAACTAAAACACATAATATTTTCAAAAGGTAATTTTTTCCAAAAATAGTTTATGAAATACTTGCAATCTTAATCAATGCACTGCAGTAATTACTGTAAAAACTTGACAAGCTAATTCTAGAATTCATATGGGACAAAAGAACAAAAAATATTCAAAATTATTTTCAAATTACACTCAATGAATGTGCAGGTGACCTACTAACTCCCAAGGAATAGTGTTGCTGTAAATGACTCCCAGTTCATTGTAATCCTATTGAATAGCACTTATAAAAGCTAATTCCAGGAGAATCAGAGTAGAAAGAAATGAAATGAATGCAGCTCCACCTCTAAACAAAAATTAAGGATTAAATCAGTAATATAAAGTGAGAGAACATTTATGCTATTGGGGTAACAGAAAGCCATTTAAATGTTATACTTAGTGGGGAGAATTAATAAATTTATACACACAAAATATATTTTCTGCAGTTTAAATTTGCAAAGTAATCCTAAAAGATTAGAAGCAGAGAGGAGGTACTGTTATATACATTAGAAAACATTAATGCCTAGAAAAAAGATTCTGATGAGTTCCTTTGAAGAAAAGAGTCTGATGTAAACATTCTATGAAAGGAAGCTATATAAAGATTATTCAAGGTAGAGAAAATCTGGACCATTAAGGTTAATCAGAGGAGAGGGTCACACAGAGTGGTGTGCAGCTGTTTGGGCAGAAGAGGTAGATAAAGAGACGGTTAGAGAATTTTTTTACACCATGCTACTCTCCTTTTCATTACTTCCTGTTTTCTCAAAAGGCAAAATACCTGAGAAAATCAACTTATAAAATTATAGGTAAATTTTGGCTTATGATTTAGAATTTAGTCTGGAATTAGTTGGCCTCATTGCTTGAAAGTAAAGAAGACAGACCACCAGGGTAAAGAATGCATGGTGGAACAAAATTGCTCAGCTCATGGTATATCAAGGAGGAAAGAGGAGAGAGGAAGGAAAAGGAGGAAGGGAAGGATGGAGAAGAAAGAAAAAAAAAAGAGAAGGAACCTGAGATAGGGCTCTATCATTCAAGAGTATGATTGCAGTGACTACTTCTTCCAGTGAGGCCATGTAAGCAGCTGTAGGCCAGGGACATAGCTCTGTGGTGTTACCTGTATCTGGTGGGATTCTTTGCCATTGAAAAAAGTTCAGGATGAAGTAGCAAAAGTAGAGTTGAAGTTTATTAAGAAAAGTTTGACACGTTTAAGCACAGATGTAGGGTTCATAAGAAAGAGCTACGCGTGTGTCTTGGCAACAGCTCTGTGTACAACTTTGGAGGCTTTTGGAATTCCGTTCCCCAAGCAGTTTCAAGGGAAACCCCACATTTTCTTCTTTTCCTTTTTTTGAAAAATGAGATACTTAACTTGAGTTATCTTGAATATTACAATCTGATAAAATGTGATTATGGGTCACCAGTGTTGCATAATGCATTAAACCTTGTCTTTTACTGTAAATAGATTTTGTAGACCTGTTTGAAAGATTCACCCCAAATTTTAGGTTATAGTTGAGAAAGAGAAAGGCAATATTTAACTATGTGTAAGGCCTTAAGCGTGATTATTATACAGTGGCTTTTTCCTCTATGAAAAACATGATTATCTAATTGACATCTAGAATACAACTTCTCTTTGCATTATCCATATGTAGCATTCCAGTGACTTTTAAGTTACATCTTAAAAGGTTACTTACAGACCTCGTTTCCACTTTCTCTTTCTTTTGATAAAACTATAGGGTGGCTTTAGGAATCAGTCGGTGCAATTATAATCTGATAATATAAAAGTAGAAGCTACTTAGGTTGCTCAAAGGGGTTAGGACATGTTCATCTTCTGTAAATACAGAGTAGTAATGACAGGGAAACAAGCAGATCTCCTAAAGTTTCTACCACCTTGAAGTCACCTTTTAAACAGTGAATCTATTGATGGACAAATACATTCATGAGGAGAGAGCTTTCATAATCAGTTGAAGCAGAATAACAGAGGAAGTTGGGAAACATGAGAAGAAACCCTTTTTTGAAATATGGTTGAAGAATCTTGTCATCAAAAAAATAGGAATTCCAGGAAAGTTAACAGCTGCATACAGCCTTCCTCCTTTTACAGATATAAATCCTCTATTTTCATGAACCATTACCAAAAACCCCATTACAGGGAGTGGTCATACACTAAGCTTTGCGCAACCATAGTAGATTTGAGGTTTATATTATCAGATTATAATTTTACCCAAGGTAATTTGGGTCCATCCTTTAACTTCATTTATTAAAAGACAGAGGAAAGGAAAAAAAAAAAAAACCTTTCAGTAACATTTTAAATTGCAACTGGCCAGGCACCAAAATAAAATATACAGCTAATTCTGAGAAAAATAATTGCAATTTTCTCTTGAGGATCCCATACCCAAACTGAGGTGTGTTCTCTTACTCTCCTTTGGGAAATACGTAGCCCTACTCAGGTATGTCTTTCTTCCTCAGCCCCTCTCCATCACCAAGCCTTCCTGCTTAAACTCTACTCTAAAATATATTGAATAAGATCCCCAATTCTGCTTCATTGTGGCTAGACTTGTAATTCATTTCAATATAAAATCCAAGAATTCAAGTTTGGGCTGAGTCAAAGGGCCTACAAGATTAGGGAGGTTGGAGAGCTGTGACTCTATCCTCTTACTTCTGGCATTTTCAACAACCCCCTTTCCAAATGCCCTACCTCTGAACAGTGGTCCACTGGGACAGAGTATCCAGTGCATGAGCTTTGGTGGTAATACTTAAAATCCAAACCATAATATATACCAATGCAGACAAAACTTCCAATATTAAGAAGTGAAAATGATTCAGTAGAAAATGGTAAGTTGATTGTGATACCAAAAATATAAAACAAAGCAAACAAACAAACAAACAAACACCCCTAAAATTTCCAAGATCATATGTTGGTTGATAGAAAAACATCCAGAAGGCAAGTCAACAAATAGCTTAAAATCATGAGTGTCTGGCTTTTCTTTTGCAGTCTTACAAAGCTAAGAATGCCTCTGGGTGTGATGCAGGGATATGAATGGCAGTTTAGCTCAGCTTTCTACCCCCTCAAATCAGGTCCCAGGATCCCTCTGTCCTCAGCAGAGAAAAAGTGTGGGAAGCTTGTGAAAACTTTAAAAGATGCATTTTCCATAATCACCAATTAGGTATTTTGGACATATGGATATTTAATTTGCTCAATGGGAGTGAGAATCAAAGTGTTGTCTTTGCAGGTGGGAGAAACCTGATGCAGTGCCCACATGTTACCATCCTGGAGCCTCTTTGTTTCCCCCAAAGCCCATAAAAATCCCAAGGACCTTGCCGGGAGTGGTGGCACACGTCTTTAATCCCAGCACTCTGGAGGCAGAGGCAGGAGGATTTCTGAGTTCGAGGCCAGCCTGGTCTACAAAGTGAGTTCCAACACAGCCAGGGCTATACAGAGAAACCCTGTCACGAACCTCCCCCACCCCCCAAAAAATCCCAAGGACCTAGGTCAGTCCCATGTCTGCATTTATGTTACAATTGTATACCTTGGTCTTCTTGTGGGATTTCTAACAGTGGAAGCAGGCGATGTCTCTGACCCTTTTGCCAGCTTTTGGGACCCCTTTCCTCATACTGGGTTGCCTTGTTCAGCCTTAATACAAAAAGAGGTGTCTGGTCTTATTGTTCCTTGGTATACCAGATTTGGCTGATATCCATGGGAGGCTGGCAGTTTTCTGAATTGAAACTGTCAGTGGATAGGATATGATGGTGCAGAGGAGAGGTGGGGATAGAGACTGGATGGAGAGGAGGGAGGGGAACTGCAGTTAGGATGTAAACAACAACAGCAATAAAAATGTCACAAGGAATTTCTGTGTAGGAATTTCTTATAGGCGACTGCATGTTTTCAGCAGGAGGGGGCTGCATGGTTCGGACAGCTCTGATAACCAAGAGTGGCCCTTCTGTCTCTTCCAGGAACCACGAGAGGTTATCAGCAAACAACTGACTAAGGAACTTGCTGAAATTGAAACAAGCAAACAAAACACAAAGAACCAAAACCACAACAACAACAAAAACAACTTGGTTATGAGGACAAAATCCTCACCATTCTCCCTACTACACTAAAAAGAAGTAACTGTTCCCTTTGGGCAACAGTAGAACGGAAAAAGCTCTTCCAGATTTTAGTGAGGGCATATTACCTTATTAATGTAAAAATCTGGCTTTTCTCTGCACAGTCATCACCAGTCAACTGAAACAATGAAGTATAAGAAAATTTGAACGTAGGCAGCAACTCTTTGGCTTCATGGAGCACTGCACAATTCACCAGACATTTTTTATTTTTATTTTATTAGATATTTGCTTATTTTACATTTCAAATGCTATCCCGAAAGTTCCCTATATCCTCCCCTCCCCGCCCTGCTCCCCTACCCACCCACTCTCTCTTCTTGGCCCAGGCGTTCCCCTGTATTGGGGCATATAAAGTTTGCAATACCAAGGGGCTTCTTTTCCTGATGATGGCCGACTAGGCCATCTTCTGCTACATATGCAGCTAGAGACACGAGCTCTGGGGATACTGGTTAGTTCATATTGTTGTTCCTCTTATAGGGTTGCAGGCCCCTTCAGCTCCTGCGGTACTTTCTCTAGCTTCTCCTTTGGGGGCCCTGTGTTCCATCATATAAATATCTGTGAGCATCTACTTCTGAATTTACCAGGCACTGGCTTAGCCTCATGCGAGACAGTTATATCAGGGTCCCTTCAGCAAACTCTTGCTGTCATATGCAATAGTGTCTGGGTTTGGTGACTGATTATGGTATGGATCCCCTGGTGGGGTAGTCTCTGGATAGTCCATCTTTTCGTCTTAGCTCCAAACTTTGTCTCTATAACTCCCTTCATGTTTTTTTTTCCCTATTCTAAGGAAGAATGAAGTATCCACACGTGGGTCTTCCTTCTTGATTTTCTTGTGCTTTGCAAATTGTATCTTGGGTATTCTAACATTCTGTGCTAATATCCACTTATCAGTGAGTGCATATCTAGTGACTTCTTTTGTGATTAGGTTACGTCACTAAGGATAATATCCTCCAGATACATCCATTTGCCCAAAATTTTTATAAATTCATTGTTTTTAATAGTAGAGTAGTACCCCATTGTGTAAATGTACCATATTTTCTGTATCCATTTTTTTAATAACCAGCAGCATTCCCTGTTAGTATGACTGCTACTGGGAGCTGTTAGGTGGAAGCCTGGAATGGCAGCCCTAAGAAGCTGGTCTTAACTTCTACTCGTTCTAATAGTGAAGGGTAGAGAAAGGGGATTCATTGAACTGGACAGATTGGGAAGAGAATCAGCAAGAAATAAACGCACACCAACAAACAAAAAGATATCCATTGTGACTCCGCCATGAGGTTTAGATTTATTTAATTAGAGACAAGGCTGTACAGCATAGCTTTGGCTGGCCTGGAACTCACTATGTAAATGAGGTAAACCTCAAATTATATAATTTGAGAAATCATAAGAATCAGCCTGTCACTGCCACCTGATGAGGGACATATGCCTTGGTAAGTAGAGAGCTAGGACAAGGACCATGTGCAGGCAATAAAGATGCTTAACTTCCAATATGGCAGACACATTTTTCCCTTTCTGACCTGAGACAAAAGCCTGCAAGCTTCAAAGGCCTGTAGGGTTTGTCTCGCACTGTCAGTCCAGCTGATGATGGGTTGACTCTACAAATTCAAGGCCAGATCAGCAGATATTTACACAATAAATTGGGTCAATCAAGCATCTATGTTTCTTCAAACAGATTTACTAAATTAGAGGAGTGAGACTCCACAGAGACTTGACAAATCCCAGTCCTTGAGGAGAGACTGGACTTTTGGCTTCCTAATTTCCCTCTGTTTTGTGAAGGATCTTTTTTTTTTTCTTTCTTCTGTGTGTCTGTAGCATGTGTGAGTTTCCTTGAACCAATAAAGAACTTTCTAGAACTGCTGATTCTGTCTGCTTCTGTTTACAAAGTTCACAGTTTAACCACTACTAGCCATCATACTATGATTTTTTTCTGCCTTTTAATTCTTTAATTGTCAGAGAAGATAAATCTGATCAAGACCCTAAAATGTGAGTATTGAGTGTTGGGATTAAAGGCAACTACCACCATGTCTGGCTGAGGTTTAGATTTAAATATGGAACAACTATTTGTAACAAAGAAGTCCTGGACATCAGTGATCCATCATTGTCTCCACTGTCTCCTATAAGTTGACCTGACTAAGTAAAATATATTTTTGTCAGAGACAGTTCTTCCTCTGGCTTGCATGAGGGCTTTATCCCTTCTCTTACCACTGGCATGAGATTCTCAGGACATTCCAGTTACACATTGCTCATTATTTCAATAGTTTGATAACCAAAGGGAAAGGCATCCATGTCTCTGTTTAGAATATTTCCCTCCTTCCAGGATAGTTGCACATTCCTGGTGCAGGACTCTCAGCAGTCTAAACATCTATGTGGGGAGCATGCTGCCACGGAAAGGCACTAATGGTGTTTAGGATGCAGGGTGTTGAGACACCTCTAGTCTCTTTCTGTTTCTGCAGAGGCTGCTGTGATTACTACTATTGTGACCACTTCCAGGCTGCAGGGCAGTTATCCCCTGCCTGGCTAAGTGCTTGGCTTGTCTTTTTCTCATCTCACTCTTGGGAAGACTACCCTGGAGTGGGCTCTGTTATAATGCAGGAAATTCCTCCCTCTGCTTTGGGATTAGCAACTGGGACCCTGCAAAATGTCTGCTCTGTACTCAACCTCCTAAAAGGAATTCTGGGGGTTTGTTAGTCTGGGGTTCGCAAGAATTTTCAGTCTCTCTTGATATGCTCCGCCATCAGCCATCTTCCAGAAGTAGCTTCCAGAGGGACCAGGCTCCTTGTAAGATATCAGATCCACGGGTCTTTCTTACTGCATTTTCACCTAAGGGCCCTTGTGTTACAGGAATGAAGAATCCTGAACACTGAAGACAGAGGTGAGAGAGCATCACCATGCTCATGTCAACCATGTCCTGCTCCTCTTCTTTGTTAAATAATATATCTTACCCAAGAAGCACAATTCCTATTGATTGTTGCTATTATACCTTTAAAATCATAAGTCTTTAAAGTCCTGGTTCACTCTTTCTTCTTTTCTTCTTCATCTAAAACTTATGTCCCGCTGAGTTCTAGGCATCCATCCAAAATTGTGTGTTGTGTGATTTTCAGGAAACTGAAATCTTCCTTTCTTTAGAGGAACATGGAGGTGACCAGAGATTAAAAAAAATCAAGAGGCCAGAGAGTGATGAAGGATCAGAAACTTCATTGTATTCTAGCTGGTAGATGCTATAAGTTATTATAGGGGCAGAGTAGCATGAGAAACTTAGTTTTAGAAAGAACTTCCTCCCTAAAAGGTTTGAAGCTCTATTTCTAGCTAACTAAAATTTTGGGGGGGAGATATATGTGGCCTGTTTGGTGACTAGCCCTCTAGATGAGTTTGGAGATGGATAGAAAGACTGACTTATAGAACATGGTGGATTTTGTGGTATGATCACCCTCACCTTTGTCAGTGTCAAATTCTTAACAGTTTAACAATGGACTCAGGTTGACTTTGCTCTAGTACACCATGGCATGAGACCATTTCAGAGTTTGTACTGGGGTCAGATGTCAGTCAGGGTGGTTCTTGTGACACTCACATTGAACATCTATATTACAGTCTTAGCTGCATAGTGGCATATCTGGGAATAGAAGTGCCTCTGACCCTATGCCTCAACTCCAGAGGTTCTGAGGAACCTGCGCTCAGGGGCAAGACCTGGCAATTTCCATAGCTTTGCAAACGTACTTAGGATAAAGAGCCAAGGCCACGGTAAGTCTTCTTTAAGGTGATTATTGAGTTTTCTCTCTATTGCTCTTAGCTATGTTTGGGTCTCACCATTCTGACAGTGGTTGAACACCAGATACACATAGCAGCAGTGTTGTAGAAATGAAGGCAGTGTTTGGTTAACTATATATAATTTGTGCTGTATGCACAAGACACTCATTTTGGGTTAACTGAATGTAGTGACAGTGTTGATGATCTGCCTCCTTGTCCAGACTCTGACCATGGCCTCACAGAGTCCATACTCCCAGCTTCCTGACAGTGGCTTAAGAACTCTATATAACCTTCTTTGGATAGAGGGCTAACCTCTGCCCACAGCAGGAATGATCTATCCCAATATCTGAGTCCACTTGCAGCTGCCACCTGATGAAAGTCTAGGAGTCTATGGAGCAGCACCCCAGTCTTCACAGCCAGCATATCCTGTTGACTCTGATACAATTGATATTTCTCCCTATAGTCTGCTGCTAGCTAACACATGAACCAGGGAGCAGCATCTAGGTAAATCACTGGGATGTCACCCCTCAGGCCCTCTCCAGTGGAGCAAATTCTGCTCAGAGGAACTTGGCATTTCTTGTCCATAGGTAACTGAGGTAAACACAGTCTGACCTTTGGTGTGATTGATTGATGAGAGTTTTGAGGGAGTCGGAGTTGTAGGGTATTGTGTCCCAGAAGCAGGGAACCACCCAAGCTATTTACACCTGATTCTCATGTTCTTTATTAAGCTTCATCATTGAGCAATAAGTTATTTCTTATTTAATTCTATTTTCTGTATTTCCACCATGGTGTGAGCATGCTTCCCTCTAATAATTCCATAGTCCCGTGGAATGATTTAAAATTCTAGGTAAGATGAGTTTCCATGGCCTGACTAGCATATACACAGCTTATCCCAGAGGCATCTCTGCTTGAACAAAAGGAACTAACAGGTTCTTGCTCACTAATACATGAAAAGCAGTATATCGTGGTCCTAATTTATTTGAACAACAATTCTGTGAGTTATAGGAATCAACCACATTGAGCTGAAAGAAAGAAATAAGGCTTCCAAAATCAGGAAAGTTGGTGCCTCAGCTGGACCTTAGCAATCTCAAGGGGAAATGGGTTAGATGTCCTGGAAAGTAGGGCAGTGTTTGTGAATTTCTTCAAGTGTGGCCCCATTCAGAATGTTGTGGTGTTTAGGTTATGGACATCCAGATTCCTGCCCTCCCTCCTCCTCTGCACACACGCATTGATATGCAAGGAAGACCAGGGATCTGCATTTGTAGCAACTACCTACTTGTTATTTTGACCAGAACCTTTAATAGTAAAACTGTAAGCTGAGAGAATATTTGTAAGAAAAATATTATCAAAATCTGTCTGCCAAAGGTTATTATATATAACAGTGAGATTCATTTCAGGAATTAAGCCAAAGTAGACACATCCTTTCAGTTAGTCATAGAACTATGTTTGGAAATAATTCAAATGAATTTAATTTCCAAACTGTAGTCACAATCTAGCACAGTTTCAAGTTAATTGCTATGAAGTCCAGTGTAGAAATGAGTTTGGAAGCAGAAATAAGAGGAATTGTGTCTTCTTCTTCCTAGTTATTAGGGATGCTGGGGTAGCTTTGCAAGCCCGGAGGTTCTCCAACACATGACTGCTGTGGTGCACCTAGCTGGCCAGTAATGCTTTTGCCTCAAAGACTTTTGCCCATCTATGTAAACCCTCTTCAATGTTGAGGACTGTTTTTGAAACCAGTAAGTCCCTTCTTATTTTAAAATGGAGTAGCTAAATCTAATGTTAAGAGAGTCTGGAGAATGCTAGTTAAAGGGCATGTTGGACAGTTCCTCAAGGCATCTGTGGACGGGTCATGAAAATCCAGCTCCACCTTCCTAGCTTGAGCTGTTGGCAAAATTCACTTCTGGATCGTCAGCCTCCAACAAGTAGTGGTGACATTGGCTCATGTGTGACAGATGAGAATCACTTCTGAGTCTTACTGAGACTATAAACAGCAGCTGAGAGAGTCCTTCTCATCTCGGGAAGAGGAGGGCAAGCCAGAATGAAAACTGCCCTGTTACCATACTGTGGCCCCAGGTGGGGTATAGAATCCACTGAAAGAAGGGAGAGCTCTCTCTGCAGCTTCTAACTGTGTTGTAGCTCAGACCAAGCTACAGAATTTCAGGGAAAAGCCTATGTGCTCTCTGTACTGTAGAGTCTGACTCCTATTATTCTTGGACCCCCAAAATCCCTGAGTGTTAAGCTTTATAACTTCTGAGCTCTAAGCACCTTTACATGGAACCCCACTCCTGACCACCAGTTACAGGATGCGAGATACCAACTTCTCCTCAACAACTTCTCTCTCTGCAGTTCTGAGCTGGAGGGACTAGAGAAAAGTTTATCCCATCTTACCTTTGACAAGCAGAAGGTCCAGCATATGATTTTGAACCAATAATGTTTCTAAATACCACTCACTCTCATCAAATGGAATATGATTCCTCACTTCATTCCTGTGCTCATTATGAACAGAATGGGACTGGAAACCCTGCAAAGTGATCTGAGATGAAAAATGGCTACACACAGAGAGGATACCATTGACCAAGGCTGCAAAGGAAAGAGTATGACACATTCACACTGAGTTTCAGACATGACAATGGCAAATGCAAATTAGATCTGGCTGCCTTGTGCACTTTTTTCTAGTTCTGATGTTTGCTGAAGACAAGAGGTCTGGGTAGGTCGCTCTGGCTTAACCTCATCTGAGTGGGACTTACATTTGGAAACTGCCTTGGCCATGCTGATGGTGTTTACTGCCTTACCTACATATTCACAGTCCCTGTTCATTGGTTTTAGGCCTTTGAACTCTCAGGATAATGTAAGGAAGTCATCAGCATGTCCCATGGCATTTAGGAAGCCAGGCAGCAATCTGCCTCGTTTCCATGGTGATATGACAGACTTTAGAATTCTAGTTTAAAAGTGATGTGAGATTCTCTAGAAACATCAATGTTACCAGCTCGTCTTTCAACTGTATTCCCCACTGAACTCTAACACAGAATAAAGGCACCCAAAGGAGACACTCACACCCATTGATCTGTGAACTTCACAATCTCTGATCTGTCATGAGTTATTCTGGGTTTCCTTTGGGCCTTGGCAATCCTGTGCTTCTGCATGGATACCTTTGAAGACCTGGCTTTGGCTGTTCCTGGAGCAGGAAAGGGCGCTACTTCCATGCCAATGTAGTTGAGGCACCATTAAGAGCCTTAAGACAACAGAATGGTCCCACCCAAAGAGATTGCTGTCAAGTTGTGTATGATTTCAATGCTGCAGTGCATGGGATCCATATCAGGATTTGGCTGAAATGTGCTGTGGGGATTGTCTAGCTGAGATGCACTTGTGGGGAATAACATAGGCAATACTGAAACCTTTACATTACATATCACGCTACATTTGCATACATAATGCTACAGTGCAGGCAATGAAATAGCCACTTAATAATTGTCACTGGGAGGTGAAACATGTGACAACTGGGTCAATAATGCTGCCTTCTGATGACAATCTTTGACCAATGTTCCTAGACTGAGGTGAGCAAAGGAGGAGTATGCAGAAAAAGCAAGGGAATAATACCCAGGAGGTACTGGAGACAAGTGTCCAGTGAACTGGGGAAGTAAAAACAAGGGCAAAATTTGTCATGGAGGAAGAACACTGCTCATCTCCGTTACCTCTGGATATACAGGTGTCTCTTGAGAGTGGTACTGATGCAAATCTTTATACAGACTATATAAGGAAATGAACTTTTTAAGAAATTGTGAATCAAATTTACACAAAGCAAAAGACTTCAATAAGATCATTGAAGTGAGAGCAAGACAAGTCCCAGGGCAACAAAGAATAAAATGTTAATATAGCTTAAATTAAATGTGTTAATCAATGAAGAAAGGGAAGTGTTAGAAGGAAGTAGGTAAACATGCAATCAAGAATGGTGGAAGTGACTGCTTCTGCCTATGAGCTCCCAGAGCTTTGGCCTGACTCTTTTTAGGAGATCTGGCTTACTCTTCTGTTTTTATGCATTTCTGCACAGTACTCCCAGGAGGAGTTTGCTCTTTGTTTTTCTCTGCAGGTGTAGAGATGGCTAGAGATACCAGGTTGAGCCACTGAGTCAAGATGAGCGGTGCATTTTTAAATTCTAGTTTGCACAACTGGATCTTTGTTGATACACATGGATAGTGTGAGCTTAGCAGACGTGGATCTTTACCTTTATCTTTATAAAGATGGCTTCATAATTCAATAGCTGATGAGATCAGATTTCCAAGCCTATGGGACTGTTGAACTTAGGCACAGTGGAATTCCATTGCCAGGCTTTGGCAGCCTGCCTGCTGGAAGAATAAGATCAGCCTAACATTCATTCAAACTGCAGGTCAACACAGACTCCTCAGAGATGCTCAAATTGTGCTTTTAAGTTGTCCTTAAACAGCTACAATAAATAATCCTCTCGTTGCTTTGTCCTACAGGGTGAGATTCTTCACTTCTGTTTATTAACTATATTATCAAAAGCCGTCTGTTTTGTCCTCACCTCTCCCCACTGCCACAGCATCTGTAAGCAAACAACACAATTATCCTGCTGAAGAAGAGTGAATAAAAAGCTCTTGATTTATAAGTCACATGAGGAGCTGGCAGAGCAAAGCATGCCCAAAACAAACTAAAAACATAAATCACTCTCTTGGAGGTGGCATGTATCTATTACTGCCTGTAAAAATCCAAGGCTATCAAACATAAATTTACTTCAGTGTCACATAGCTATGACATCACATGGGAGTCCATGCTAGGATGCAGCTCACTCCTATGGCTCTTTAGACTACTCCCCTCCCCCATGCCTTTGCTTTATAGTATTCAAGATGGGTGTGGCTGATCCATCAGAAAACGGTTTTGACGTTTGCCTATGGATGTAGAGTAGTCTATTTATGTGGTCAGAAGGGACCAACAAAATGGTGGGCCTGATTATTGCTCAAGAGAATTTTTTTTGTAGAGGGTAATTAAAAATGTTGTCAGATGAAAACATCCATAGCTAGGAATGATAGCTCATATGTTTAATCTTGCAACTCAGAAGGATGGTGAGAATTTAAGTTCAGCCTGTGCCAGAATAAGATCCTCTTTCAAGAAAGGAAGGAAGGAAGGAAGAAAGGAAGAAAGGAAGAAAGGAAGAAAGGAAGAGAGGGATAGAGGGAAGGAGGGAGGGAGGAAAGAAGGAAGAAAGGAAGAGAGGGATAGAGGGAAGGAGGGAGAGAGGGAGGGAGGGAGGGAGGGAGGGAAGGAGGAAGGAAGGAAGGAAGGAAGGAAGGAAGGAAGGAAGGAAGGAAGGAAGGAAGAAAATGCAAGTCCCATAGGATAACTGGATTAATAATCATCAGCTGAGTAGTTCCAAATTACTAATAGGATTTTGAGTGGTCCCAACACAAAGAATTGATAAATGTCTAAGGTGGCAGACATGCCAGTCACCCCGATCTGATCTTCAAACTGCTCATGGGTATTGAATGTCATGCTGTACCACATAAATACCTGCAAATACTGTCCCGGTTAGAAAGAAAAATGGACTTTGGAAAAAAAAATGCCCAAGAGTACTTACCACATGATTCATCATCCAAACTGGTGCTGTCTTGGCAAGATGTAAATTTAAGAAATTCAGGTCACCTACAAAAGTTGTAAACAGGTTAGAAAGAGCATCCAGTCAATTTCAAAAAGTACAAAGGTTGGAATAGCTAGAGCAACTATGAGAAACCAGTCTCAGGATATCTTCCCCCCCCCCCGCCCCCCTGGGATCTGAGAATATTTTGTCTCATGAGCTCTTTTTGAGGTGGTCCTCTCTAAATATCTTTCTTCCAGAAGTTTCCTGCTACCCATGTAAGCCCTGATGGGTTCTGGGTCTGTGCTACAGGGCAGGAAAATGGAACGGCAGAGAACTACTGCCTGAAGATTTCCTGGCTTGGAGTCTTGAATTCTTAACTCACTGTTTTTTTTTTTTTAAGGACAGGTAGGAGAAATAGAGGGACAATAATTTTTGTGTTGAAAGCCACATGCCAGGAACTTGTATTGGGGCAGGAGAAGGAGAGAGAGAGACCAAAGAGATTTCCAGGGCTAACAGGTTGGGAAGCACTTAATATTGAAGAGGCAAGAGAGGTTTATACCCAGGGTCACAGAGAAGTAGGACGGGTTCTTTGGAGCTTCAGGAAGGGGGAAGGGAGGGAATTGGATAACAGATTTTCTTCCTGTTTTGTGGCAATGCCTATGGATGAATCCTAGAGACAAGGACAGACAAGGAAGGAAAACACGAGCAAGTAAATAATAACATACTTCTAGAAATGGGAACACATTATAGTTAATGGCATGCCAAGAATGGATGATATATACTTCCATTTAAATAAGTGAGCTGGGGTTCAAAGGCCATGAAGTTGCAAATTTCTAGATCTCTTCATTAAGGACTTCTAAGAGTTTACCATCTTGGGTCAGGAAGGACGGGCCTCTTTGGAGTTTATTGCTCTAAGAGATAGGAGGAAGAATGTTTTGGAGACAAACTTGAGTGAGTATGAGAGACTGTAGCCAGGGTTTGCCTGGGCTTCCTCCTGTGGAAAGTGATGGAGATGTAGCTAGAGTCCTGAGAATGTGCAAGGAACATATCAGAGTTCTCACACATGGCTTAAGTGAATGTACCATTTAAGTACCATAAAGTAAATCTATGGAAACAAATAGCTAAATCAGCTGAGGCCATGAGGTTGTTTGGTTGTCCTAAGACCAGATGGACAAGAGTAAGAAATAGGGTTATTTTAGCCCAGAAAAATATGCATGCTGGAGAAACAGCACTGAACTGAGGATGCTGATGACAGTCACCACAGGGTCAAAGTGCTGAAAAAAAGAAGCACTATGTTACCTCACTCAGGAGGTATCTATGCACTCACTGCTAAGTGGATATTAGCCCAGAAACTTAGAATAGCCAAGATACAGTTTGCAAAACACAAGAAAATCAAGAGGAAGGAAGACCAACGTGTGGATATTTCAGGGAACAAAATACCCATGGAAGGAATTGCAGAGACAAAGTTTGGAGCTAAGACAAAAGGATGGAGCATCCAGAGACTACCCCACCCAGGGATCCATCTCATAATCAGCCACCAAATGCAGTGAGACTATGCCAGTGCCTGGAAAATACAGAAGTGGATGCTCACAGTCATCTATTAGATGGAAAACAGGGCCCCCAATGGAGGAGCTAGAGAAAATACCCAAGGAGCTGAAGGAGTCTACAACCCTATAGGTGGAACAACAATATGAACTAGTCAGTACCCCCAGAGCTCATGTCTCTAGCTTGCATATGTAGCAGAAGATGGCCTAGTTGGCCATCATTGGAAGAGAGGCCCCTTAGTCTTGCAAACTTTATATGCCACAGTACACGGGAACAGCAAGGCCAAGAAGTGGGAGTGGGTGGGTAGGGGAGCAGGGTGGGGTAGGGTATAGGGGACTTTCTGGATAGCATTTGAAATGTAAATGAAGAAAATATCTAATAAAAAATTGAAAAAAAAAAAAGAAGAAGACGCACTAGGGAAGAAATGTACCCTTATTGGTGAGCTACCGTCTTCTGCTGAAGAGATTTTCTAGACAGTTAGTTGGACACCTTCAAGCCTTAAGTTAGACTACTGAAGAACTAGCTAGCCCCAGTCCTCAGCACATAGCATAGTCACAAAGGTGAGACAGTGCACCTACAGTAGGGAACATTATTGAAAGCAGAAGCTAAAGTCTAAGTCTGGACTTCTTACATTGTGACTTGTGATGCTCTGTGGGATCACTGTAACTGAAAGTGGAGGTGAAAACAGTGGCAACAGTAGGATGTTTCTGAATGTGTAATGACAAAAACATTATTCAATATCAAAGGCATCCAGGATGTTTCTGGCCATGCTGGTCTGTGCTGCATCAGGAGACTCCACTGCAGCCTTGGCTCTTTGTACTGTGCATGCCATCACGTTGTACAACACTAGCGCATGTTGCTTGAAATAGCTCAGCTCAGATTTCTGACTTTTATATGTTATAAATTACACCGTTTCATTACATACAGAGCACTTTCTGTTCTTGTAAAAACGCGGTGGCTTAATTACAGGAAATAGAGACTTTTTAATAATTTTCTACCATCATTCATCAGCATGTGCATATCAAATTAGTATATCTTTGAACTGTACTACTAGAAATTATTTTTTTCTTTGAAAGTCACCAAGTGAATTACTCTCTTGAGTTTAGTAATATGTTATTAACAGAGTTTTGGCTTGGAATTGGGATATAATTTCTAATAATTTCTACAAATGGCCCTGACTATTCTTCTGCCATTTTGTTCTACTGTTCATCCACGCATGTTTCTTAGTAATAGGGTTATATGGTAAGAATACTGAACAACTCTAAAAGTATAGAAGATGCTCTATGTGTCTGATTATCCAATATTCAATCAAGATTTAGTTCTTTCTGTAAAATTAAAGAAGCTCATTAATTTTTGTCAGTATGCAAAACTGCTTAATCTTTAGAGGTACAATTATATGTATATTAAAGAATCGTGTTACAGTAAATTTATGGTGATTATTATCAATAAATATTTGATCTGCATACCTATCTTATATATCTGTATACCCAGGGCTGTATAAATATTTTTTGAATAAATAGAGCTCATGAATAATAATAATTTAAGAAGCCCTTATCTAAGCTAAACATATTGTACATGCCAATGTCTTAGTTCCAAAAGATCGCTCATAAGGGAGAGACAGGTCATGTGGCCAAAACTGTGCTTCATGAGGCTAGACAGAAGATGGATTTGAATGCCACTTCTTGAAAATTCTGGACAGATACCTCAGTAGTAACCCAAGACTCAGATTGTAGTATGCAATCAGTTTGGCAGGGGATGGTATATTTTCAGCTGAATTATTTAGATTCTTTTATGTGTTAAGTGCCCAATAGTTCCATCTAAGTACTGTGATGATCTGTGTGCAGGATGCTATAGCTTGGATTTGGATTGTTCCTTAAAAGCTTGTATGGTCATAAAACCTTGGTTTTAATGCGAGGTAATGGAGCCTTTAGGAGGCAGAGCTTAGTAGGAGCTTTAGTTCATTAGGAATGTACCCTTGAAGAGGACAGTGAACCTTCCTTTCTCTTTTATTTCCTGGTGAATAGGCTGCTCATCCACATGCTGACTCTATGATATGCTACCAAGGTCCTAAAGCACCAGGGACATTAGTCATGGATTGGAAACACCCATCTGTGGTCCCAAATAAACCCTTTTGTTTTGTAAGTTGATTTTTAAGGAATGTGTGACAGAAACTGAAAGCTGAATTGCACATAATATGGTACCCAAAGTCTCACCTCCAGTGTCTCTTTTGAGGAAGAGTTTGTTTCTTGTTTCTTACATCTTGGATTTCTCTTTGATTGGTGGTAGAGATGGGATTAGGATTTAGCACAGATAAAGACAAAGAATGGAGAAGTACAATCCAGGCACAGGCTGCTGGTTCAGGTCATCCTCTTCCACACAAGGCTGAGAACTGCTAGGTCAGAATTTCCGGTTAGATTTCTGTTCTACCACAAAGTACTCGGGAGCTTGCTTTTGAGGTCTATGTCAGTATCAAAGGGTGACACAAAAGCTGTTCATTTATTAAATATGGGTCTAAAGGAGATTAACACAGCAAAATAATAATGTAAAAGTATGCTCATTGTTCTTTATGGAACTCAAAGGAAGTGAACCAGAGATTTTAGGAAGATAATTGCCACAGTGTGAAACATAATGCTGGAAGCCCAACTCAGAAGAGCACTCCTGTGTAATAAGCCTCTATACTTAACCCAGGCAAAGCACCCTTTTTTTCACTGGCTATTATGTCTGTCCATTCCCCTAAGCAGAAGAGTGGACAGGGCTGAACCTTGAAGGTAGGTCCTTTGCATCTTGTGGCTTCAGTGCTTTAGCCTCCTTGAAGATACCAATATGCTAATTTAGGAACGAAGTACGGAGTGGAGTTAAAATCAACAAGGGTGGATGTGCTTAAATTGAGAGCAGGACTGAGAATGTAGCAATCGAGAAAGTTGTGTGTATCATTGCTCACCATGGAACTCAGGGGCAGCGAACCTGCATCTCGTGAAGATGATTTCTTCAGTGTGTATCTATCTATCTATCTATCTATCTATCCATCCTTGTTGTCTCTCTTTCTCTTTCTCTCTCTCTGTCTTTCTAAGCCTTTCTCTCTCTCAGGATGGAAGTATGGACATGTGATCTTTGATTCACTTTGTAGTTAAGGATTTAACTACACTTCACTATGTAGTTAAGGATTTACTTGAATTCACCAACTCAGGCTAACCTGGAACTTGCACCAGTCCTCTTGTCTCAGCCTTCCTAGTGCTGTAATTACTAGCATGAACCACAGCACCTGGCTGTCCTTCTTTCTTAAGTTATGGCAGAGTGTTAAATTGTGCTTCACACATGACTATAGACCAGTGGAGAACAACATCTCTCCTTGAATGTTGCTTTAAAGTTGCTCAGGCAAAGCTCAGATTCATAGGTTGTCAGCCCCTTATTCTCAATGAATGCTTTCTTGCCATAGAAGGCAAGGCCTCACACTAAGTTGCATCCCTTTTGACACTAAACAGATCAGACAGAACTGGATCCAGCCTGTCTGTGCATTCACTTGCTGGGCAGCATGCCCATGCTCTTTTCACAGAAACACAGGAAGAATTGAATCTCTGTATAGACACAGACTGGCCAGGAATGGGCAGAGAAACCCTGGCAAAAGCTGGACTTGGCATTACTATGCCATTTCAAGATTCCTGATCTCATCACTTGAGATCTAAGGGGTCATGCATCACAAATCCCAGCCTTTCTGAGACTCTGAGACCCACATTTGTAAGGAGGGAATGACAATGTGTCACAGCAAAAGAGATGAGCCGTAGAACAAACACTTGTGATTTGTAAGATGCTGCATAAAGTTCTGGCTCTGGCAGAGGCAAAGAGGGATACAGAGAGCCCCTAAATTCTGGCAGCTCAAAGCTTTGTGTATATTTCCCAAAGCTTTCCATCAGATAGAAACCTGTGGCAGAATTGTCACTGGCACACAGTATCTGAACTGTGGCTAAATCTGGGGAACCATCATAGGACTGAGCCTCAGAAGGAACTGAGAGCACCTCATAAATGCTGGTTCTGTCAGCTCCACAATCATAGCCCTTGCCTATGTCTCCCTATGAGCTCTCAATGACCATATTTTGTTTATACAAAGTTCTCTTGCTTATTTACACCTCCAAATGACTCATAGCAAGGAAGTCACCATTTAGAAGGAATGAAGACATAGAGTCCTACATCAATATAACCCAAGTCTGGTTGCTTGCTGCAATATAACAAATAAACAAACATGGTAAATTCAAGTGGTAATCATTCTGCTGTGCCTCATATACTGCACAGGTGGTTGTGTCCAGGTAATTCTCTGCCTACTTAGTCCATGTTGGAGTCATCTGTTGGTATTTCTTGCCCACAGTTGGAAGTGGAGCAAGGCCTACCTTGTTCCTCTTTATCTCTAAATTACCAATGTTTCTCCTATGACCTCCCCAGTGGGGTTTTCAGCATTCTTTCTCCAAACCAGAGTCTTACAATAGGCTCTGGTGGAACATGCAGAACTTCTTGTGACCTAACCCATAAGTGGTTGAATATCATTTCCACTATGTTCTGTTTTCCTGTGAACTCAGATTAAAAACAGGAAGGAGCCCCATCTGTTTAGAGGGAACTTTCACATAGATTCTCAGCAGGGATGGACTATTGGCTGCCTTAGAGACAGACTCCCAACCCAGAATGTCAGCATGTGAAGTTGATATGTCTACCAGTCTACCTGTACATTGGAAACCTCAGTCATGATACTCAGTTCCCATCTTCTGAAAACTAATAATAACAGAGCATCCTTAGAGGGCCTCTCATGAAACATCGCAGCCTGAGCTATTCACTGATTGAAAGGAATCAGAGATTCTGCTAAGGGAGAAGCTGCTTTACTATACATATAGTGAGCCTACTGTGATCAGAGGTAATGAGTGTGCAGATGCCAGAATCAGTGCTGGGTTCCTCTTTATCACTACATTGTGCCAAAGTTTGCTTATCTGCCAATGGAGATTACAACACTGGATTCATAACAGAAGCAAATGGGAGAGAATGTGTGATTTGGAAACAGAAAACAGTCTACGAGTATATTGATTTGTAAGAAAAGACAGGCAAATTTGGAAAGAGGGAGGTAATGAGTATCTAGGAAATGCTAATTGTGTAGCATGGGGAGATGCAGGCAGACGTGAGAGAGAAAACTTAAAGATAAAGAAGAGATGACAAAATTCAATGTGAAGATACATGGTACAAAGAAAATGAAGGTAGGAAGGCAGAGAGAGCAAAAGAGCAAGAGAGAGAGACTTTCTCTATAAAGCAGGTCTTTAGCATGGTATTCTCTGAAAAATGCATCCAATTGTAAGTCACATGTATATTAAGCTAATGTTCCTTGTTTGCAAACATTATAACTTGGGGAAGAATTTATTTGTTTTTCCCCAGAGAATAGGAGCAGTAGAGTTGCATTCTCTAGGAAGTAATTAGGACAGTAATAATTTTAAAAAGTCATGCACTAAAATTGACCCAGAATTAGAATAACAATGTGGCATCAGATGGCGCCACAGTTGGATGTGACTCCAGTCTCATCTATTTAACTGTCTGCCTGTGAGGCAGCTGGTGGCACATAAGGCTCTGATCTCAGGGCAAGCAAAGAAGGGAACTCGAAAACAAGATGGATTTTGATTAAGGGAGGCCCTCATCCTCTTAGGAACACAGATATAAATGCTTGTGTGTGTGTGGGGGGGCAACCTCCAAATTGTCAACTCAAGTGTGTGTGTGTGTGTGTGTGTGTGTGTGTCTGTGTAGGAAATCTTGGACTGAGATAGTTTGAAATTTTGGCTTGGCTATACTGGATTTTGATACACAACAGTAAAAGAAAAAAACTCCCTTCCTATTTTAAATTTTGCTTCTTTCCCAGGCTGGTAATATGTAGTACAAAAATACGCTGGCTATGCTGGGCAGGTTAGGGAGGCCAGCTCCTACTCAGCCTTGCCCATTAGGAGTACTCTCTGGCATTGCTTGTTGCTATGCTATGATGCTTGATAGTTTGGTTATATGCGGTGCATCTTTAATTTACTGCCCAAAGGAGCTGGAACCCAGTGTCTCTGTTCACATGCAGATGTCCACATGAGTGACAGTGATTCACACCAACACAGACATTACATGTAGACTGCTCTGAGGACATCAGGGTTAGTCACAGACACAGGCACACACTTGGGGACACTTTTGTAGTGCACAATGCAAACCGTGGAAAGCCACTTTGGAATGAATACACAATCATCACCAATAAGATTTATCTTAAAAACAACTATTCAGTGTTGCTATGAATTGCTGTTATAGCATTCACCAAATACAAAACCATTCTCTTCAGAGATATCTATTAAAAGCAGCTAAGAACAGTTAGAGTGTGGTACCCAAATAAGGTTCTTCTTCACAGGCCTCTGGTGCTCAGCACAGTGAAAGAAAAATTCCACTATGGGCAATGCAGCCCAAAGCACTGGCCTTTTACCAGAGCAAAGCCAGGTTGGACGTCTCCACATAATGACAGTTCCTTCCTTTATGTTATAGACTGGTTTGTTGTTGACTGTGAATGTCATGATTTCAGTCTTGACATTTTTCCTGACACTAGTGAACTGGGCATGAACTCCCATGGAGGTTTCAGACAACGGGCCTTGTTAGAGATACATGTGTTTAGTGAAGTGGTGGGCCTAAGTGAGAGTCAGGCAAGGTCCTCTAAGACCCGAAGTCCTGGCACAGGCCTCCAAGCTGCTCTATGGTGTAGATTGCTGTCTGTCACAAGTAATGTCAGGCGAAACCTTAATTAGTCAGATGAGGCTAGAGTCTATGATTGGGCAGTGGAAAAGGAAGGCAGAACTGAAAGTTTTAGAAGAGTGAACAAGACAGAGGGGCAGAGACAGAGAGAGATGGAGAAAAGATGGAGGAAGAAGATGAACCAGATTCATGTGGCCTGAAAGAGCCACAGGTAGCTATGGATATCATAAAAGGACAATATAATAATGTAGGGTATATTTGCCCCATCTAGGTGTGTAGCTTGTACTTATATCAACTGAGTTTTGAGTTCTTTTTGTGGGCATTTTGCGGATTGAGGTTTTACTGGTATAAATCTGGCTGATAAATTACAAGCCTCTAGAGTTTTCCTTTTATGGGGCTAGGGCTTTAGAGCCAGAGGCAGCCAGTCTTGGCAGGCTAGCCGTAGGGGATGGATGGATGGCTTGGGAAAAGTGAGCAGTTTGACAGCATCGAACTTTCAGAGACAGGGATGAACACCGCTTGGAGATAGCCATGGGGGTGGGGAGACTGCCACTGCCGGGGCATAGCCGGACAAAGCAAGGGTTATTTAATAATTACATATTTACCATGAGTTGATACCAAGGGAAACCTGAGTATAGCTTCTGGCTTCACCTGTACTTTACCTGTTAGTAGCTAATATGGACCATCACTGACTTTGGAAATCATTTGGCTGCGCAACTAGCCTCATGCTAGTCAGGCCGAAGACAACATCTCTGACAATCCAGTTTTGGTGACAACAGTTACCTGGTCTGCTCTTTAGGAATTTGGGGCCAACTTTTGTTAAAACCAATGACTCCAGGCCAATACAGATATCTCATAGGTAACATTTTGATATCATAGAAACAAAATTACATTCTCAGATCAGGTGAACACTACTATTTTGAGTCTCAAAAAAAAAAAAAGAAAACCTATGGAGACTGATTACACAGATGGGGACCACAAACTTGTCTTCACTTCCATCATCTTTTCCCAGCCTTAAATCACTGCTTCGGCCTCCCACACATGCTCTCTAGTCTTCAAATGTTATTGCTTCCTGAATAAATGCTTATCTTGTGCAAAATTTGTAATTTCCATTGCATGGTAGGGGAAAAAAAGGCTTAGGAACTATTTACATTGAGTGAAAGTACAGATAAATGCTTGACAGAAAAAAAAATAAGCGAGCAAGCAAATAAATACAAAATAAAACAAGTTTTTGCTTTATGGAGCTCTGATGACCTTCTTCCTCACTATCAAAGGATGGTCCAGTGAGGGGAATCCCTTTGTTAAAAAGAAGTGAATTGGATGTACTGGTGAGCCTCTGTGAACAGGGATGTGTTGGTCGTTGGTAATGCTAATTTTAAACATTGGTGATTAAGAGAAATCTGCAGGAGCATCACTAATGCAAACAGTATTTCAGCTGAAGTTAATTGTTTCCCTGTGTTTCTTCAAGTAATTACAGGCTGACCTTACAGACAGATTACAGCAATTTACAGCATTCTAGCTTCTCTATAGCTTCAGCTCTGTACAAGGAACCGAATGTTTTTACTGCTCTAATTATCAGGGTGGTTGTGTATCTTTGGGTCTTGGGGCTTTGTTTTACAGCCCGTGTTTATTGTTTTACATCTCATTGTGAAAATTAGCAGATGTGTCAACTTTGAAATGACATTGAACATTCTGAATGCTTTTGCCTAGTATGCTCTATTACTCAAAGGCTAGTAGAAAGAATAGTGTCACTGAGAACTCAACATCCTGGAATGTTGAGCTAACCTAGAAGATGCCCTAGAAAAAAACGTAGTACACATTTCAGACAAGTCCTCATCAGCATCAGTTACTCCATAGCCAGGGATTCCCCCTTAGAAACACCATTTGCCCAAGAAAACAACAACAACAACAACAACAAAAAACAGGATAAAAGAAACATCCATACCAGGGTATTACCAGTGACAAAAGAACTAGTGAGTAAGAATTGTAGTTAAATTTTAACTAGTCATCTTTAGATACAATGTAAGACAGGAGGAAATACCCTAGAACAGCTGGAACCTCTTGCTTCCACTCTTGAATAAAATGTTACAACTAGTTCTAAGTTACAAAGCTAAGAAAGCACTTGAAGACAACAGGACAGTATGCATGAATCCACTACACCAGGACTTGTCTTACTGTTTCTCTGGAGATAATGACAGGAAGTTCCTACCATCCGGTAGAGTGGAGGCCAATAGACATAGAAAAGTGGTGCAGTTACACAGCTTGGCAGGCCTCAGCTCCATGTCTTCCTATGTCATTCCCCATGTTGGTGTGTCTGTGATATCTGATAGATGTGTGTGTGCCATTTACTTTTACTCTACACAATTATTCTTGCCCTTTTAAGGGAGGGTGCTTTCACTTCTGTTTTCATTGTGAACTCTTGTGATATAAGTGTGGCGAGTTGTGAGTAGCCCACCCACACCTATCTTGAATTTTCCATGGCTTCCTGGTATGCACTGCCAACTTGACTAGGGTCCACACTGGCTCCCATGGCTCTTCTCAGAGGCTGTTTCCACCTAAGGGCAATTGCTGCAAATAGAGTTCCAGGTTTCATGAATTAATCCACAACTCTGGTCCGAAGTTGGCAGTGAGTAACTGTTGACCTGAGTTAACAAAATAGGGCATCACCTAAGCCAAACACCTCTAAGATGCACTGAATGGAATCTTTGAGCCAGGACTTGGATAAATTTCCTTAGCACAATTAAAATAACAGTTGTAGTAAGTATTGCCTATGGTTTCCTGAACATATTATAGACCCTTGATTAAGGTTCCAAAAATGTCTGGAGGTTTCCCAAGTCATATCCATGTGGCTCTGAGACATGTTCCTTCTTCCTGTTCCATTCCTGAGGGATGCCTGACCTTAACCCAAATCCTTATTACAAGGACTAAGAGAAATTTGGATTCAATATTTCAGCTGTCTTCTATTAAAGTCCACATGTGATAAAAAGGATTTGCAAAATTGCATAACAAAAGCTTTCCTTTCTCTTTGTTAATTCTTGACACAGTTTTCATTAAATTATGATGTTTATGTTATCATGTAGCTGTTTTGTTATTGCTATGTTAAAATGGGTTAATATATTTGAAACAGTTCTCAGCTTCCATTATGAATATGGTAAGCATATGTTGAATAGTATTTACCAAGACAATTAGAAAGTCCTCAATGACTTGAAGAGTGTATTGATTACTTTCACATTGCTTAACAGAACAAACATTTGTTTGTGCTTTTAGTTCCAGAAGGGTTCAATCCATCACTGTGAAGCCAGGATGAAGCCACTCAATGAATGGCAGAAGGCTCATTTGGAGAGGCTGTTCTCCTCAGAGGAGACTAGGAAACAGATAGAGAAGCAAGAACCAGGGTTCAGGTAGAGCCTTGAAATATCTGTTTGTGGTGACCCACTTCTACCAGTTGATTCCCACCTTTAAATGTACTGTGCCCTTTAAAAACTGAATCTCCATCTGGAAAAAAATGAACACATTCAAAACATGAGTCTATGAGATCATCTCAAGTTGAAATTATAACATTCTACCCCAGGACCCCAAAGACTTATGGCCATCTCACAATGTGAAACTTATTAGTCTTGACAGTTCTAACACTGCCAACCAACCAACTATCAAACAACAAACAATAATAAAAAACAGACCAAACAATAAAAACAAAACAGAAGTTGAGAGTCTCTCTTGATGTTTACCCGTGAGATACTGTAAAAGAAAATTTAAGAAGCCACAAATTTCCAATATGCAATGACATAGAGTAAACATTATCATTTCCAAAGAGAGGAACAGAATAGCAGGAATCATTAGACTGAAACAAGAACTAAAACCCAGTGGGGTAGATATTAACTCAGGTAGCTTCATGTGTGTTGACTGAAGCATGTGGTAGCAACATTAGAGTTTTAGCAGGCTTTAGGTATCTCTGCTCATAAATCTTTTGGGCTTGTTCTACTCAGTGCTTGTAGTTTTTCCTTAGACCATAAACATCATACATAATGTGGTGGGGTCTAACCTTTAACATAATACTTTTCCATTAAGAGTTCATTCACCAGATGCTCAGGAGCTCCCTGAGGCTTCTGCTACCAGCTGCCTACTGCACATCTTGTTGGCATCTTTGTGGAAACCTCTTATATGTAGTATGCTTGAAAAGTCAGCAGCACATGACTACCATTAAGTTCTGCTGCCAGTTTGAACTATCACTATGTCTCTTTGAACCAAGGCAGCAGCCTTGGAATGCCTATGTGGGTATGATCAAGAAAACACTTCTGTTGGTGTTCTCCTTAACCATACCAAAGAGTGAAAATAATGCTGATTTGAGCTCTCTTCATACTACTCTCTTGACTGTTCTGAGCATACTAGCTTGCTGACCTTCATCTGTAATATTTCTGAACCAGGTGACAATGACAAAGTACATATCTTTTATTGATGATAACAGTTCATGTGGTTGAGCTGGACATCATTGCATTTAGAAAAAGAGGAACAAAGTCACAAAGGGTTGAGGAAATCCCAAGGCCTTTAGCAGTAAGTGATGCATCAGGGATTCTAACCAGTTTATCTTATTCCAAAGCAATGTTAAACCACAATTCTATAATGAGGTCTATGATCTCTGTATCATAACCTGGAAGTATTGTATTATTTATATACTGTGATGAGCCATGTCTCAACACATGCATGTAGGCATTCAGCAAACAACTTGAAACTAATCTCAAATTAAAGAACCCATCTTAAGTTATCCTAGGATAGTTAAGCACATTCACAGTAGTGTTTTTCCACATCACACAGTTCAGTTGGATGTTTATAAGATATAAAAAAAATCAAGGCTAAGAAATAGGGGATTATAGATGTGAATCGAGGGCAGAGATTAGATTTGTGCTCTGACAAATGAAATATAAAATTGAAAAGTTATTTAAGGACATAGAACCTCTGCAAAAGAGGATGACAAAGCCAATATGTGATGAAAACACTAATATTTTTCTACAAAAATATGAAAAGTAGAGATGGAATTCATGGAAGAAATATGTACATTTCATCACCAGGAACAGTTGCTGCTCATGGAACAAATGGAAGTGTCCTCCTGATTTAAGGACGATTTAGTTTATATGCATTGATGCCCTTGAGTCCTGCACAAATGCCCTGACAACCACAGGCTAAATAATCACAGTTCCTGGTCCAAATAATATTTCTGTGAATACGTTCAGCACTGCTTCTCCAAACATATATGTCTTTTCATTTCTGTAGCAATAGTGCAAATATTTTAATGTGTTTACTCTGAGATGAGATGAGCCACCTTGAGCATTTCAACAGACTGAAATATATCTATTAAAGTGAGTTCCCTAAATCCATTGTCTTGGATTAATTCAGCCATTAAAAGGAAGCTGGGGGTAGTGGTATACACCTTTTATCCCAGGTTTTGGGAGGCAGGGCCAGGCAGACATCTGTCTGTTTGAGGACACCCTCATCTACAGAGTGAATTCAAGGACAGCCAGAGCTACATAGTGACACCCCGTCTCAAAACAAACAAACAAAAAAATTAAAAATAAAATCCAAGCTAAACAAACGAAGAAAAGGAGATAGGGATGTAGCTTGGTTGTTGAGTTTGCCCAGCATTGTACAAGGCTTGGATTAACTCTCTAGTACCGCAAAACCCCAAACACAATATATTACAACACAGAAAACACACCAAATACCGCAAATGTGGCATGGGCTGGGTCTTGCAGTGTTGGAGGTCCAGCCTTCAATAAGACCTAGAGGATTATGATTTCTACTGCTATAGAATCTGAACTGACTCTAGAGAATGACAAGCTCTAAGCAGATGGTAGTATGACCAGCACAGAGTTCTCTCACAGATAAGGACACCCTTGTCTTTTTATGACTTTGGGCTAATTGCTTGAGGTGCATGCCCAGTGGAGGATGGGGCATTCCACTGAGGTCCCTTGCATGTGCACTCAGGCCTGGTTGGCATTACTACTGTTATTGTGGGATACAAGGTCTCTTAGGGCAGGTTTCAGTTTCATGGTTAAAACAATCTTAATATGGACACAGAAGTATGCCAAGGACAATTCAGTGGCATTGGAGAAAGAAACCACCAGCATAGGAAATTTAGAATCTGAGCCAATTTGAGAGGAGGAAAAGGAAAGGGAAGAGAGAGGGCAAGGCATGCTTTCTGAGTTGAGGTGGTGTTGTAGTTTTGGAAGATATAGAACTACACAGCTCAATAAAGAGATGTTTCTCCCATTTTGTCATCGTGTCCTCAAGTGTATCATCTTCCTCTATACCTTTCAATTGTAAGCTGGTCTTGAAGTTGTAAAATAGAATTTTCTCTTTGCCATGGGAAAGGTCTTGCAAAAAAGCAAGTCCCTGGCCTAAAAGAACACATGAGAGTCACCTGTTGTCTATATCTGTAAAGGACTTTACTGATTGTAGATTATAGTATTTCCATGGTATATTATTAATCACTGACCAGACCATTAGTGCCAAAAAATGCAGATGTATTAACAATCAAAGTTCTGAACTATGTCTGGGGAACAGATAAATGTAGAGGGCCTTTTGGTTTTTCCTTTTCTATATGCCTAAGTTTCACTATTATGTGATGAAAATGACATAAAGCCATTCAGATAGACATCTTGGATTTTCTCTTAGTTTCTAACTTGTCTGGACTTTGTTCTCTACATGACTTTACCTTTCCTCTTCTGGTGCAGCCAGATATACCCACAATTTTTTCTATCCCCATTAGAAAGGAACAATGACATGTAGCCTGTTCTGCTGCTGAGATACACATTTCTTGTTCTCAGTAAGGACAGTAAGGATGATGGTATAGCTACCATTATAGTTGATATGTCCTCAGTTCCTTGTTCAACTGCCAGAACCATTAGTTCAATAAAGTAGGAATCGAATGTTGAAATTATAAAAGGAGAAGCTGATAACAGACTGGATGAGAAAGAAAAGGAAGGGAAAAAAGGCCTCATTTTCCTGTTTGGAGAAGCACCATGTTCTGCTTCTCTGCTGGGACCTTAGGTAGACTCAGCCATGAAATAAGTTCCCTTCAGAGATGAAACAATTTCATAGCAGAGATGAGGAATAAGTTGCTTGAGAAGAGCCACTTTGGTAAGTGTTTCATTCATGAGAGTTTAGTGCTCAATACTTACCAAATCAGTGGTTTAGGAGAGAGGCAGGGAAGAATTGTAATAAGCGAAATTATATGTTTCTTGCATTTGTGCATTTGAGGTCCTGTATCTGTACATGCATGAATACACCTGAAGATGAGTGTCCATGCCTATGTGGAGGCCAGAGGTTGACACTGGGTGTTCTGTTCTATAGACTATTACCCTAGTTTTTGAGATGAGCTCTCCCACTGAACCCAGCATCCACTTACTGGCTAGAATGGCTCTGGGGAAACACCTGCCTCAGACTTCTCAGCACTTTGGTTCCAGACATGTACCACTCAGGTGCTGGGGAACTAAATTGATTCTCATACACGTGCAGGAGGCACTTTACTGAATGAGCCATCTCTGTAGCCATATGTTGTAGAAAATTTGCTAACCAAGTGAAAATTATTAATCGGAAAGAAAGAAAAAGGAATGAAGGGATGAAGGATGGAAGAGGAGAGAAAGGGGGAAAAACAAAACTATAAAGGGTTTCTCACCCTCTAAAAACTCCAATATTACTTCTAACTTTTTGACATTATAGATACAAATTATTTAATGATCACAATTCATTATTTGTGTTTCTGGATACATTTGAATTGGAGTGAAACATTAAGACTTTACAAAAGCCACATCTCTAAATTAAAGTGATTCTATCAGTGTATTAATTTGATGTACATGAACATGCATGATTAATTAATCATGTATTATTAATTAGAATATTTTGTACACTCTTCACATTCCCTTGCACATTACCATCATCATCATCCTTGTGGATCTGTAATATGTAGAAATCAATGAAGGTAGGGAGAAGCCAGGCTTAGCGGTTGTCTTTCTATAATCTCTTTACACCATTATAAAGAAGCATGAAGTCTATTTTCATGTGTTTTCTGTATAGTCTGTGTCACCTTCCTCAATAATCACTTATAAGCAAAACTATGGACCTCTGTATAGCACAGTTTCAAGGGATCCAATAAGATTATTTTTCTGGAATAAAATATGATCACTATGTGCATCGTCAACAGAACAAGGAATCCATAGTATGATTCCTTTGGTTGTGCCTCAATTTTATAAATAGGTGTGTCTTATCAGTGCTCTGGACTCCCAAAGGCTTCTTTATGCAAAACGATTGCCCAAATGCATTTTGACATATGTTATATTGTATTTATTTGCTCATTTGAGTCAGATGCTCACTATGTAGCCCAGGACTTAGTTAAACTCACTGTCTAGTGCTGGGTGGCCTCAGAATCATTGCAATCATCTTGTCTCAGCAATCTAAGTGTTGCGATTATAGACATGAACCACCATGCCCCCCCGTGTGTATATATATATATATATATATATATATATATATATATACATATATATAAATTATATATATATATTAAAAGTACCACACTTATTAAAGAGCACTGTGAGCACTGTGGTCAGTTAGTGGTGCTCCAGCCCACAGCATCACACCTCTGGAGACTATTGGGAATGAGTGAAATTTCCTTGGCATAGAATCAGCCTCAGACAGCATCACCCTCAGACAGCATCACCCTCAGACAGCATCACCCTCAGACAGCATCACCCTCTGCAAATAGCCAATTCTACCTTCCCTGGTGGTGTCTACTTTATGGTCTTGTACCGACAGAACTCTTTCACGTCTCCATCATCGTTCTGATTCACCAAAGTCTTATGCTGGAAGGGTTATTTTATTGAATGAAAACGCATATGCCCCTTATTTCACTGCAGCAATCCTGATCTCAATTTACTACTATGTAGTTGACATATTTGTGTCATAGATCTTAGCCAAAAGGATGAGTTGTAAACTTTTCATGAAATCAAACATCTGAGGGCTAAAGAGATAAGTCAGTAGTTAAAACCACTTGCTGTGTGATTGAGAGGATTAGAGTTGGGATCCCAGCACACACATAGCAAGCCAAAAGTCAAGCATAAAGTCAAGACTCTAGCTCTGAAGGATTCAATGCCCCTTTTCCTGGCCTCTGCATGTGTAACTATACATGTCTCACACACATGTGTGTATGCGTACTCACTCAGATACATATGAAGCCATACATTAAAAAAAATTAAGTTTCTAAGAGAAAACACATTTTTTTTGAAAATCAAAAGGTTTTGTGAAGATGTTTTAAAAAGAAAAAAGACAAAGTTAAACATTGATAAACGTGTATTGAAATTGAAAGGATTTGTGTTCTTTCACAGATCTAGTAAATAAGTGCAAAGACCCTGTGCACAGGAACCTCATGGGCTTGACAGCAAGAAACAGATGTAAAGATGGAAACAAATGCACAGAGCTACATCCAGAAAATCACAGATGCTTTGTAGAATATGTAACAGGACAGAAGCACAGAGTCCCTGAAAGAAACTCAGCTTACATTGTAACTTGAATTTTTTAAATCTTCATTTTAATGATGATTCGTAAATGTTTTAACTTTCCTTGGAACCCACCACTCACCAGTGGTAGTGGAAAAGAAAGGATATGGGAGAAATGTACCCGTTTTGAAAGGTTCTTTGGAGAAACTTCCATCTGTGATGTCTGGAAATCAAAATTCAGTTTACAGGTTAGCAGGAAGCAGCAGCTCCATCCACTCAAAAACACCCCATGGATATACTAGCAGTCTAGTTTGGTAGAGTCAGGATAGCAAAAGTGGTAACATGACCTAGCAGAGACAGCCAGGCCTCAGTCTTGGCTCGACCCAGTAGGAGGTCCAACATGAACATCAGGAGTAATTCTCTGAGCCTCTGTCAGGGAAGAAAAGATCACCAGAGACAAAAGACACACAAGCATCACACAGCTAGCTGCACCAAGCCAAGCTTTGTCTCCATCACTCTGTGGAGTCCTATTTACACAAACATCACGTGCCCTCCACATGCCTTTCCTCAGCACATGCATCCAATAATCCCAAGTCCTTAGAAGCTGCAAAAAACTACAGCACACCACCAGCAATTTTTTTGGTGAGTTTCTGTCTATGGCGTCTCTACAAATGTAGCTCAACTATGCAATGTAAGGCAGACCAATATATGTGTGTCACTGTCACCGCATGATATTTCACATGCTTGTTTTAGCAGAACATCTTCTCTCATGTGTCTGTCTCAGTGAAATGTTCCTTTAAGAGTCTGCCTTAGCCTTTCACACCTGTGTCCACTTTAACGAAATGTTCGTTCATGTGTTTGCCCAGCAAAACACCATCCAACCTATCTGACTTTCCAAAGAACCCTTAAGTTTCCACTTCACATACCCTTGTTTAAGAATTGTCTTTTTAAAAACATTAACAGTCTATATATAATAGATGTAATTATAAAAACCATCACATTTTTAATAAATGGTTTATATATATTATAGTCAAACAAAAGTCTAACAACCTTAAATTTCTATCAATATAAAATGAACAAAAATCTTAAATATCTATCAATATATGATAATTTAGACAAAACTTAAAATTTTTATTAATATATAACAATTAAACAAAAATATTAAACATCTATTAACATGGAATAATTCATTCATAATAATTAAATAAAAACCTTGAGTTTTATCAATAAATAATAATTAAGCAAAACAACCTAAAATCCTAGATGATAACAACCATAACACATCAAGCGACCCAAACTACCCACCCCAACTTAAGGGATTGGGACGATGATCTTTTTATATATATATATATATATATATATATATATATATATATATATATATATATATATATATTTGTTTCTTGATGAATTGGGGTGAAAAATCTCTGTTTTGGGCCCCAAGGAAAAAAATGGCTAGTTTGAGAAAAGTTAGCTATATCATTTATTACCTAGTCTCTGGGTTAGTCTAGTCTCTGTATTGTTTGTTGTTTGGGCCCTAAGGGGGGAAATGGTCAGTCTGAGAAAAGGTAGCTGTAGCATTTGATTGTGATAGACAGTCTGGTCAAACTCAGACTTAAAGTCCCAGTGACCTAGGAGGTGACTGTCGGCTGCAAGGGACATCAGGCATTTGGCTATGCCTCTTGGGTCCTGAATCTTGGTCTACAGCCTCCCCCGAACCCCCCAGGAGAGTTCTGTGGTCATCAGTCACGTAAGAGGTAAGAGTAGCACCAAGTCCTCCCACATGCAGATAAGGTATATCCAAGATCTCAGACCAAGCCAATGAGAAGTACCTTGCTGTCAGACCCTTACCCACTCCAAAACTGTATATAAGAATCCTATCCAGAAGGAATAAAGGTGTGTGAGAACTACTCCATTGTCTGAGAGCTTCTGTCATAAGAGCTGTAACACTTCCGCTTGGGAAGAGGTCTGCTCTCCCAAAGCCACATGAAGCTCCCTTGCACTCCTCACTGGCTAGTCAGCCTCTCAGCTGCCCAACCCTGCCCACACAGCACCAGGGCAATGTACCATAACTGAGACAGCAACTGCGGAAACAGAGGTAGAACCAGCTGCAACAGAGGAGGCTAAAGAAACTCCTCCTCCTTCCTTCTCACACTCTCTCCCCTTTGCTTGAACTCTCCCACCTGGCTGGGCCAGAGATCTCAGTAGAAAGTCTCCAATACACCGGCCCATGGTCTAGTTATAGTATTTATTACCCAGTATCTGGGCTTATCTAGTCTCTGTTTTGTCTAGTTATAGCATTTATTACCCAGCCTCATTTACTATCTAGTCTCTGTATTGTCTGTCTAGTCTATGTATTATCCATCTCTTTGTGATCAATCATTTGGGCTAGCCTGTTTGAAGTTGACTTGTATGTACTTTTTTATTGTTGTTGTTGAAGAAATCAGTAACTGAGATAGCCTGTGAACTATTTAGGCTATTTGCTTTGTGAAGACATTTATGTCTCAAGTGATAGGAAGTTTTTCTTGGTTAGATCTGATTTTTATAAGTTTTGTTGGTCCAATGTAATCTTTTATGTTTTTTTGTTATCTATATTTTCTCATTTCCTGTAGATACATAAGCATAACTATGTCCCCATCTGTCTTAGTCAGGGTTTCTATTCCTGCACAAACATCATGACCAAGCAGCAAGTTGGGTTTATTTGGCTTACACTTCCATACTGCTGTTCATCACCAAGGAAGTCAGGACTGGAACTCAAGCAGGTCAGGAAGCAGGAGCTGATGCAGAGGCCATGGAGGGATGTTCTTTACTGGCTTGCTTCCCCTAGCTTGCTCAGCCTGCTCTCTTATAAAACCCAAGACTGCCAGCCCAGAGATGGTCCCACCCACAAGGGGCCCTTGATCACTAATTGAGAAAATGCCTCACAGCTAGATCTCATGGAGGCATTTCCCCAACTGAAACTCCTTTCTCTGTGATAACCCAGCTGTGTCAAGTTGACAGAAAAACTAGCCAGTACAATTGACCCCTTGTCAATTTGACACACAAATACATCACTAGTAAGCCTCAACCCTTAGTTCTTTCTCATCCCAAGATCTTAAATAACTTAAAAGTCCCACAGTCTTTACATACTAAAAGTTCAATCCTTTTAAAATATCCAGTATCTTTTAAAATCCAATGTACTTTAAAATTCAAAGTCTCTTAACTGTGGGCTTCATTTAAAAACTTCCTTCAAGAGGGAAAAATATCAGGGCACAGTCACAATCAAAAGCAAAAATCAATCTCCAACCATCCAATGTATGGAATCCAACTCACAATCTTCTGGGCTCCTCCAACGGCTTGGGTCACTTCTCCAGCCATTCCCTTTGTAGCACACACATTGTCCTCTAGGCTCCAGATGCCTGTACTCCATTGCTGCTGCTGTTCTTGGTGGTCATCTCATGGTACTGGAACTTCCAAAATGCTTCTATAACTAGGCTTCAACACTAGCCTCTCATAGGCTCTCTTCATGGTGCCAAGCCTCAACTCCTTTGCATGACACCTTCAGTCCTGGGCCATCAATTGCAACCAAGGATGCACCTTCACTAATGGCCTTCCATGGCCTCTCACAGTGCTTCCGTGGCCTTAGCTGCTCTGCATGACTCCTTCATGCCTCTAAAACCAGTACCACCTAGGTAACTCTTACACATTACCAAGTTCAGTCACAGCACAAGGTACAACCATGGCTATCTCTGGAACACAGCCTCCTTGTGCTTTCAGAAAACATTTCCCAGAAGATATCACCTCAATGATGCTTGTCTCTTCTTAATCACCGCTAATTTCTTAGCTCCAGCTAACCAGCATCAATGGTCCCAGTAATGCCAAGTTTTTGCTTTAGTAGTTCTGGTATCTTGTTAATCACAGCTGATTCTTCAGCCCCAGCTAATGAGAACCACAGAATCTTCACAAAGTAACAATGGCCCTGAAAAGAGTCTTTAATTTTCCCTCTGAAATTTCACAAGCCAGGCCTCCATCTTCTGCACTGTTCTCAACATTATCTTCCAAGTTCCTACACAACATCTGACAAAGCTCTTAACACAGAATGGATCTTCTAGCCCAATGTTCCAAAGTCCTTCCACAGTCCTCCCCAAAACATGGTCAGGTTGTCACAGGAATACCCCACTCTGCTGGTACCATATTATTTAGTGTGTCCCTGGGGGTTTTCACTAGGTGGCTGAGGCAGACCAAGTCCTGTGGCTGTAGCGTCTCAGGTTCTCTCTTCTGTTGAGATTAATCTGGAACTTCAGGCTTATCCTGGATGTTGACATTGAATCTGAAAATCTCCCCAGCTGTTCTTGTTTGAGGATCTTATCACTGTGGTCAGAGAAGCTACAGAAATGTTTGTTATCTTGTAATCTCTTTGCTTTCCTTTCCAGATTTAAATTCCTAGTGGGTTTTAGACATCTCTAGAATAACAGGAACAAAGAAACTAGTCTTATCACTCTCCACCTTTCAGGAAGGCCATCTGTATTCTGATTTCTGTCACCATCGATTACCATTCATGTAGACGTAGCCATTTGATGTGTGTCCTTGTGAATCTGGTTCATTATATTGGCAGTATATTGCCCTGGTTGCTGGTAGGAAGTTGTGAATTATTTAAAGTTCACTATGATCATTTTACTTGCTTCAATAGTCATATTTACAAACCCATCCTAGCATTGATGATACACAGGTAAGTTTTTTTTTTTAATGGTGTTGCAATATTTAAAGTGATGTGGTTAACATACTTATTTGTACATGTCATAAATGTCTAAAATAAGCACTGGGAAATACTCATATACATAAATGTGTACGTTGAGCCAATTTGCATTGACAGCTCTGTGAGAGCTGTTGCCAGTACCTACTTGTGGGAGCTTGGTACTATCAGAACCCTTGCTTTGTTGCCTTCTGGCTATTCTGAGAGATATCTGCTGTGACTCCTCATTTTGTTGCCTTCTGGCTATTCCGAGAGATATCTGCAGTGACTTCTGAGAGATATCTGCAGTGACTCCTCATTTTGTTTGAGTCTGCATCACCCTGAAGACGAATGACATTAATCTCCTTTTTATAAGCTTATCAGCACTTAGGATAATTTCTTTTATCAGGTGCTGATTCAGGTCTTTTATCCCCTTTCCCTAATGGGTGGTCTGTCTTCCCTGCTGATTTATAGATGGGCACACTAGTGTTCTTTGCTGTCCTCTCCTCATTGGCTGATCATCTTTTCACTCAGGGGGTAGTATTCTGATGAGCAAGCAGATAATGCTCTAGGACAGTTTCAGCCGCTCTCCCCTTTACCACATGCATATTTTCATTCCTGTTTAAGAAACACTTTCCTCCTTTTAAAATGACAGAACATCTCCTTTGCCACATTGTGGATGCTTCTGTGAAGTTATTTCTTGTAGGAGGGAATGTTCCTTCATCCCTCCGTACAATGCTGCATATACCTTGCACATAAGAAGGCAGAAGCTTGAAAAGGACGGTCTGTTCTGGATCCGCATCTGCAATCCCACACAGTCAGCTCTGCTGGAGCCACAGCCTTAGAGACTCTTTTCGCACTAGAAAACTAAAGCAGAGGTGATGGAGAAATAGAGAGCACTCAGTGTTTCACAAAAAGAGCAATGAAACAAGTTCTCTCAGAGTGGAAAAATCCAGTCAGCATATCGCCAAGATAATCTCTAGGCAACCAAAATCACATCAATTTAAATCATGTCATAGGCTAGAAAAGCTGAGAGCTTTGCTTATCAAGACCGAACAGCCCTCACTAGTATGCCCAGAACTTTTAAAAGAAATACTTTTTACAGAGACAAAATTATATACGCATACATATGTGCATATGTATTTGTATATATTACATGAATTAATAAATAAATGCATAATACATGTTTACATTTGAGAGAACACATGGAGCTACATATAAACATCTAGACTATGCATACACACATTGTTCTGTTGTAACCAAGATTTTTATTAATTTACATCTTTATATTTTGGTTGCATTAAGGAGTGGGAAGAACAGACTAATTCTTTGCTATTTCAGTGTCCCTGTCACACTCCACACTTGACATCAGCTATTCCTTCACACACTCAGGGAAAAATCAAAAGATCGGTGAGCTGAAGATAATCAACATGCAAGATGGAATAGCAATTCCCAGGCACCTGACTCCATCACAGTGCTACTTATAAAAGCTAGATCAGCCTGGGTGTCCAACAGCAGATGAATGGGGGAAAATGGGATCCACCTGCACATTGGAGTTTTATTCAGCTGTAATGAAGAAACAAATTGTGACATTTGCAGGGAAATAGATGCAAGTAGAAATCACGTTAAGTGAAAAAACTAGACACAGAATAACAACTATGTGTGTTTTTAAAGAGAAATTAATAGGGGTGAATATGATATCAAATACATTATATACATATATGGAAATGCCATAATAAAACCCATGATACTGTATAATATATGTTAATGATAAAAGAAAAAAGTAAACACTATGCCAGCTTTCGTCTACAAAGCAAACATTTGTATGTACATATATGTTCAGGGGAATTTTTCCTTTTCTTGTTTGCCTAAAATTAGGACAAAGATTCATAAAGGCAAATTGAAATGCTGGCAAAATGAACAGTGAAACTATGCCCATGTCTTCTCTGAACCTCAAAACTCACCTGTGTTCATGCATTTGGGACTTTCCAGAGTTATCATGGACCAACTACTCACAGGCTTGACATTCTGTCCAGTTCACTCATGCTCAGTTCTGTTTTAGCTATGCTGGTGGTTCTTGACACTGCCCAAAGATTTCTCTCTTCACTAAACCTTCTACTTCCCACCTCTCTTCTCTTCCACCAAGCCTTTTAATGGCCATGTTTGCTGAGCACACCTGGCAACTCTGTGCCTTTCCACCAAACTGGCAACGAGAAACTCCCAGACCTCTCCAGTGTCTGTACACTGCTGTCTGGTTCCTTAGTGTTCATTTTCTTATTCATGGCTTCTTTGTAGCTCAAGAAACTCTGAAAGCCAGCCCTGGATCCTGTTAACCCCTGTGCTACCACTGCAGACCACTAGCAGGCGCTGTGTTTTCATGGTTATTGAAATGAAAACATGAAATGCTGTTCTAATGGAGACAGGGTGAGTTCTCTGGATTTGTTTATTTATTTAGAAAGATGGAAAGCATGTCAGGAGAGACAGCTCAGAAGTTAAAAGCACTTAGTTCTCCTACAGACAACCTGGGTTTAGTTTCTAGCATCTCCACTGTCGCTCATAATGGTTGATAAGTTCAATAAAGGGATCTGAGGTTCTGTGCTGTCACCTGAGGACAATAAGCACACACTTGGTATGCAGACCTTTATAGAGGCAAAACACGAATATTCTAAAATGAAAAATTTTAAAACATTTAAAAGAAAATTTAAAAATAATTTCGAGCATGGTGGTACATGCTTGTAATTCTTGGGAAATTTGGAAGCCGAGACAAAAGGATCACAAGTTCAAGACCAGCCCAGGATACATGAAACCTTATTGAAGGTTGATTTTTTTTTTAAATCAAAATGATTATGACTGGAAGCATTTTGAAATTTAATGTGTTTAGAATTTAGAATTTTTATATACACATAGAGGGAGGGAGAGAGGGAAGGAGGGAGGGAGGGAAGGAGAGGAGAGGAGAAGATAGGGAAGGAGAGGATAGGGAAGGAGAGGAGAGGGAAGGAGAGGAGAGGAAAGGAGAGGAAAGGTAGTGGAGAATGATGAAACACTGTGACAAAACACAGAATTCATTTGTACCTCTGTACTAATTTCCAAGCAACTAGCTTTTGTCTTTTCCCTTCCATGGAAGGCAGAAGGGGACTATTCTTTGGTTTCTACTGTGGCTTGTTAGGTTATTCAAGTGTGATGACATGACTAAAAATGACACCCATAGGCTCATAGGGGACTATTGGGAGATGTGGCCTTGTTGGAGTAGGTATGGCCTTGCTGGAGAAAATGTGTCAATGGGCATGAGCTTTGAGGTTTCAGAAGCCCAAGTCAGGCATAGGGGCTCATTCTTCCTGCTGCCTGCGGATTTTGATGTAGAACTCTAGGATACTTCTTGATTAACATGTCTACCTCTGTGCTGCCATGCTTCCTGCTATGCCCATAATGGACTAAACCTCTGAAACTGTAAGCCAGCCCCAAATAAATGTCTAGAGTTACCATAGTCATGGTGTTTGTTCACAGCACCAAAACCCTAACTAAGATATTGTTTCAGGGATGAAAGTATTTCAGATTTGGGATTTCATTCAAGTTTCAGGTTTTGCAATATTGCAGGTTTTGCTCTGGAGACTAGAGGATTTGTGTTGTGGAACTCTGTAATCTGCCTCCTGTGACTAAGCTAGTCTCTTCCATCTCCTTTATTTCCTTCGTACTGAATATAAGAATGACTTTTGCGGAAAACTAGATGCATGGTGACCTGTCCTCTGCTTTCTTGCTGGAGTTTATTTCCTCTCATCCAAGGGGCTTTATGTTTGTGCTGTCTCAGTCCTCCTTTTATGTTTTTCTGCCTTTAGGTATCTGGTCATTAATTCACTTGCACATTAATCCCATACACACTTAGGAAGTGTCTTTCGCGTGCTAGGGACTCCCTTTCAGGCACTTTTCAATGCTTGCAGAATTTAAAGAAGAGGTGTTTGTCTGAGCAGTACACCTTTTAAAATTTGCCAGAGATTGGCTCATTAAATGTTAGCTTTATACTCTGTAGACACTCAAGACATGACTCAGTGTTCCAGTGCTCAGGATTCAACCTCTCTAGCATTGTTCCCAGGGTTCTCTTAAGACAGAAGCTCCAAGGTCCCCTTTCTGTCTTGACTCTGCCCTTCAAGGTTTAGTTCTAATATCATCTTCTCTGGGAAGCCTTCCTGAAAGCTCCTTGTCGAAATCAAAACCCCTTCCTCGCAAGTCTTCATTGGAACATGCAGTCGAACTACTGGATATTTGAGAGCCTGCCCCGCTACCCCTGGCCCAATGTCAGCATTTCCTGTTTGGACTTTAGGTCATTAGAGAGGGGTGTGTTTCTCCACATTGATTTTTTTCCATTTAGTAAGTACTAAGTAGATAGTTTAAGGGTCAGTTATGTATGCTGGCTAGGTTGGAAAGAACCCCTGTCCTTTCAAATGGCTGTTAACATCCATTAGCTAGTTTGTTTGTTTCAGAGGAGGCCATTCAGAGAACCTCAACATCCTCAAATCACTCTAACTCACTGCTTTTAGCTGACCTACTGTAATCTTTGCGCATTATAATACAAAATGGTCTTCTCTGAGGTGCTCATTTCTATCAGTTTCTTAGAACACATACAGTATATGACCTCAAGCTGAGTATGCTCAGGAATGTGTAGCTTTACACTGGACCCCATCCTGCCATGTCTTAAGATCCTTGGTAAAAAGCCTTTTCCTTCCTGTTCATCAAGGGGGAACTGCCTTTAGAGTGGCATATGACTAACTTCTTTTAGGAATTCCTCACGCTTCCACCCCTGGTTGTGCCTATGAACTTTGTATTTTGTCACGCCTTTACTGGTTTAGCTCCAACAAAGGGCAAGATGTAAGTTTCAAATTGCTAAGACTACAAGGGAAGTGCAAATCACCAGGAACCTGCAGGATGGGTAAAGCCTCATCTCACTAAATATTGTTGGGGCACAGAACAGCTTAGACTCTCTTGAGTGTCTAGTGAGAATGTGGAAAGTAGTTTAAGACACTGGTTGGCAATTTCTTATATATGTAAACATACAGTTACCATACAACTCAGCCCTTAGTCTCTCTGTATTTACTGAAGGAATAAAAGCATATTCACATAAAGGCTTGTGCACAGTGTTTAGAACAACTCTTTCTTTTCACAATGACTGGAGACAATTCAAATGCCTATCAGCAGATGAAGTGACAAACTCATCATCTTTCTATATAATGGAACCCTGCTTCAGAGTATAAAGGAGAAAACTATTGATGCATGCAAAAATCCAAAACATGCTAGTCCCCAACATTTTGGAAACTGAATATTTAATCTGCAGTGAAAGGAAGTAGATATTTTGTCATCTGTTCCTAGGGTGAGAAGATTGAGTATATGCGGTGACTCAAGTATAGCTTGGCTGTGGTAATAAGAAACAGAAACACTGGTCCTGGATGCTCACCAATCTCTACCTTAGTATGCCTTTGGGTGTGTGAAGCAATACCTCTCAAAACTGATGGGAAAGGAAATGCCCTGGGTGGTTGTTTTTCAGGCTCTTTATTGTGGTATATGTGACTAAATGGAATTCTGGAGAACCTAAGACTTGACGATAAACAGGGAGACTAATGCTGTGTTCAGCAACTGACTTATCTTTGTAAAAAGCTCCATAAAGTGATTTACTAAGAAGAATCCAAGGTGACAGTATTATCAGCCTTCTATCATAACCTGAATAAACGGTGTATATACTTAGAAAGTATGTGGTGGTTTGTGACAATGGCTCTCATAGGCTCATATATTTGAAAGCTTAGTCACCAGAGAGTGGCACAGTTTGAGAAGTATTAGAATTAGGAGGTATGGCATTATTGGAGTAAGTATGACTTTTCTGGAAGAAGTGTGTCACTGGTGAATCAGGCTGCGGGTAGACTTCAAGGTTTAAAGAGCCCATACCAGGCTCAGTCTCCTCTCTCTCTCTCTCTCTCTCTCTCTCTCTCTCTCTCTCCTTTACACTTTCACATCTTTCCCCTTTCCTGACTTCCTGCCTTTTTGAACTTACTTTATTACAAGATGATATAAAATGATAAAAGATTTAAATTTATTTATTTATTTTATTCCTGAAAAGCACTTTAGAAGACTTGGTCTACCAACAGGTCCTGGGCCTGGATTAGTAAGGTATGACCCTGAGGTATGACCTCAGGCAAGGCATGGCTGCCCTAAACAGTGAAGTCACCTGGCCTTCTCTGATACTGCATTCTTACCTTGGGTTTCTCCTCCACTTCAGTAAGGAGGATGTTGTTTTGGGAAGGGGAATATAACACGAAAGACATGGGGAGTATCCAGCCGCCTACCATACCCAAAGGAGGACACTGACCCCAGAGAGGAAGGAACCTCCTGCTATGCTATGGTGCTAGCAGTGGTTTTCCATGACAGATATTTCACTTGTTCAAATGACATCAGATTAACATCATGTTTAAATTTAAAGGACAACATTTTATCTGTTATTTGTAGAACAGAGTGAATAATGAATGAATGAATGAATGAATGATTTGTCAGAGGCAGGAGGACACACATTCACAATAAGTTCAGAAACCATGCTTCCATGGTGGGCTAAGGAGATATGTTCTTAGTGGCCTCCAGAAATAGATATTCCTTGACACAGCTAGAAGACATTATTATTTGTCTATGGTATTTTGATTTTCAGCTTCAATGGGAATGGGTTAGATGAAATATGATTAGTAGGATCTTCCTTCTGTTATATCATTGAATAGTTTATTATTTGTTTAAGAAATGTATATTAAGGATCTCCTATATTACAAATAGTATTTTAGACTTAAAGATATTCTGCTATATTAACAAAAAGAACCGTGTGGTCATGAAGCATTTGTTTAGATTCAGAAAGACAGGCAGCAACTACAACAACAAAATAGATTATGAAGTATGCTAATGTGTTTTATTTTAAAATAAAAGGAACCAGGAATACGTTTGATAGAGCCAAGTATGGTGAGAGGAGGGGTGCCTATATAGCAGCTCTATGCTGAGGCATCCTTTCCCCCTGAGGTACCAGTCATATGACAGATATAGTATGGAATAGAGTTTGTTTAATGCATGAAAGGGGAAGTTGAGAAGTGAGTAGAGGCAGAAAAAAAAAAGGGGGGGTGGGGAGAGAGAGAGGGAGAGAGAGAGAGAGAGAGAGAGAGATCTGCTAGGAACACATGGAGGGGGAGGGGCAAAGAGAGAGAGAGTGAGAAAGGGATCAGGGAGAGAAGAGTCAGAGAGAATAAGAGAGCAAGGAGTGGGCAAAGAGCCTCTTTTATAGCTGGGTGAAGCCTAGAAGGAATGCTAACAGCTAAAAGATGGCAAGTGTTATGCATGAAAATTATCAAATAAAGCAGTGTATGGGGAAGCAGTTTTCACAGGGAAAAGGAAAGAAGATTTTAAATACAGTGACCAGAATAGTCTACATTAGGAAAGTGATATTATATATAAAATATATGTGAAGGATATAAGGGAATGAGTTAAGTGAGGATAGAATTTTCCAGAACTCAGGAGCAGCTTATGAAAAGGCTTATATAGGACCTGTCTGATGTTCCAATTACTTTGAGATAGTGGCAAGAATCATGGCAAAGCTGTGGGAGAGGGCTGAGTTAAGTCCAGGTTCTTTGGAACTCAGAAAGTTCCACTGTTTTTACTTGGATGGTGTCATGGTTGTATATGCGTGGCCTAGAGAGTAGCACTATTAGGTAAGGCCTTATTGGAGTAGGTGTGTCATTGTGGGCAGGGGTTTTAAGACCCTGATCTTAGTTGCCTGGAGTCAGTATTATTCTAGCAGCCTTCAGATGAAGATGTAGAACTCTCAGCTCCAGCTGTACCATGCCTGCTTGGATGTCACCATGTTCCCACCTTGATGAGAATGGATGGAACCTCTGAAACTATAAGTCAGCCCCAATTAAATGTTGTTCTTATGAGAGTTGCCTTGGTCATGGTATCTGTTCATTCACAGCAGTAAAACCCAAGAGGGAAACCGGAGCTTTTTGTTGTCTACAATATGACATCCTCAGATGAGAGAGAGCAAAGGTGGAAGGGCATCTGTGTGGTCACTCATCCTCCAGGAGCCATGGCTGAAGTCAGAGTGAGCTGTAACGATGTGAGAAAGGCTAGGAATCTGGGAAACAACTCCTCATAGGCAGTATGTTAGATGCATTCCAATTCCAATCTCCCTAGCCCATATTAAGAAAACAGATTCAAGACTCTGCAGAGAGAGTATTAACAGACATGGGGAGATGGTGGCACAGCAGGGTAGCTCTGAATTGCAGATAAAGAAAGGACATTTAAAGAAGATAATAAAGGCACAAACTATAAGAGGAAACCTTGATGGATCTGGCAACACTAAACTTGATAATTTGAGCTTGATAAAATTACTAGGGAGAGTCACCATATGGAGACAGACTAGCAGATGACGATGCCAAGGCCCAAACAAAGAAGGCAGGGAGGGGCTCTCAATTTTTAATATAAAGTAAGAAACTCTACATTTCCTGTCTTCTTGATGGGAATTATTATTATTTTTTTTAAAGCAGCAAGCAGAATGGCAAAAAAGATAGAAACTCCATGTTCTGCAAATACAAAGGAAACTGCCCTTTCCCAGTTCCTCGTGTCTGGAAGAACTACTGAGAGCACAGGCTGCAACACAGGCACAGAGTGGGGACTACAGCAGACGAGTGCTCAGCTGCAGACCTCAAAACCAGAGAGAAATGTAAATTTCTTTGAAACTTGGTTTGAGATTCAGAACTCAAATTCCTGTAATGTTCTAGTGAAACCCAGTGTCTTGCTCCTTGCAGGAATTCTCAGAGCTCTGTTTAATCCAGAGAAACCCTGTAGGTGAGTGAGGGTCAAACTTGCAGAAAGGAGACAGACAGATAGACTGGACATGTAGCTGCTGGCCAGTGACCTGTGAGAAGCACATTTAAAAAGTCTGCAAAATTGTGAGTACAAGGACAGCTATGGCTGCATTCGGTTGGAGGTGGGTCTATGATTTTCCGTATCTAAACAATTTTTCCAACAAATGGCTGGAAAAATTACCTGCCTTAGAAATGAATCATCAAAACAAACCCGGGCAGCATTTATAAGACAAATGATAAAAACAAAGAAGCAGGGGAGTAATGGACAAAAACAAGACTCCAGCTGATGAAAAGGCCCAGAAAAAGGTGTCCAGGAAAAGACAGGTGAAAGTAATGTTTCTGTATAGAAACAAATCAAAATGAGAACTTGAAGGAAGTCTTCATCCATATGCAGCAGGAACACAATGGCCAGGATCTAGAAACTAAGGGTGGCGGGGAAGAAGCTAGGAATCAAGAAGAGAGGCCTTGAGGAGACCGGAAGGAACTGGTAGAGAAGAAGGAAGTAGAGGAAATATACCTTGAACGGTTGGTGAGCCTGGAGGACATGGAAGTAGAGGTCGTGAGCCCACATTTAGAAGGCAGGAAGAAGAAACAGAACCGTGGCAAGTCTTAAAAAATAGTTCTAAGTAACAACAACATAAGATGTAGCAAGGAATGCAAACAACGGAGGTGCAGTTTAAGAAGAAATACAGCATGGCGAAACAACGGGAACAGTTAAAGCCAGGATGCAAACGAAGCCCCCCCAAACAAACAAATCAAAAGGGATTGACTAGGGACAGACATTAGCTTTGATGGGAGAACTCTTGCCAAGCACTCATAAAAGTCTGGGTTCAATCCCAAACTCAGCATAAACTGGGCTTTGTTCTGTAATCCCACCACTAGAGACACTGAAGGATCAGAAGTTCACCTGCAGCTGTGTATAAAGTGAAAGGCCAGTTTGGCCTGGAAACCTGTCCCAGTTTAAAACAAAATAAAACAAACAATAACAAAAAATCATAACAGTTCCAAGTCTCAATTTTATATTGAAAAGGCCTATGATGTGCTAATGAGAATTTAAGAGAACATATCATAAATTCATGGGGCCTTTTAAATGAAGGATGTACCATGCTGGAAGGTCAGATATCAGCCAGGTCTGGGCTTTTTCCCAGAAATGCAATGTGAGACTACCACAGGACCACCGGTGATGTATAAGAAAGTCTTTATGTGAGCAAGAATGCACACCTCTTACCTGAGCACATTGTTACATACTTACTCCATGTCAGCTCTAGGAAGATTTTGTGTGTGTGTGTGTGTGTGTGTGTGTGTGTGTGTGAGTTATTTTTGAAGGACCCATTGAAAAAACAATGTCAACAAACTAGGGAGATAACAAAAGGATTATAAAGAAGTTTGTTTATGAAATTCAACTTCATTTATCCATGGAAATAACAGTAAATCAAAGATAAGAAACAGGGTACCAGAAATGGAATAGAGATGTCTTACAATCTGATAATGAAATGATATGATTAGAGTAATTAGAAGGAGAGAAAGAGTGAGGGGGTTGTGTGTGTGTGCATGCATGTATGTGTGTGTGTGTGAACACGCAAGAGAGTGAGCATGTGCAGATATTCAACTGTGTGTAGGGGAAACCCAAGGATATTTAAAACTACAAGCAGGAGAGTGCATGCACAGTATTTTAAACAACAGAAAGGGATTACAATCAATTAAATCAGATGAAGGGCCAGAAAGATCAAATTGGAAAGAAGGAATATGTTAATGATATTGTTAATAGCTGGCAATGGTAAAATGCTTCCTAAAAATACATAATTAAAGGCATCATGAAAAATAATGTTTATAAAGTCACACTACTGAAATGAAAACACAAATCATTTTATAATTAGAAAAGAATACAACGGAAACAGGCCATATGGAAATGATTTTAAGCTATAAAATTAGAATGTATCAAATGACAGAAATAAACTGAAGCATATCTGTCATTTCAACAAGAGCAAATGGGTAGGAATAATTTGTTAAAAGAAAATCCCAACTTTATTCTCTGAGTGAAGACACATAAAGTTATGTGTAGCAATGTAGGGTTGCTTACATTTACCAAAGAGAGGACATAATCAGATCAACCAATCCATCATAAATATAAATCATTAGCCAAGACAGCAGAGGCCACATCAAAGGACTAAGGGATCAAATTCAGTTGCAAGAACTGTGAATATTCTCACAGGTATTAGGAGAGCCGAAGGCATAAATCAGAGTCCTCAGGAGACATCAGCAGTGTAAGGCAGATGTAGACTTGGTAGCTGTAGTAATTGACAAAAGTTGTCTACTGATCATTTCAGGTGCATAACCTAAGAATGAGGACTGTACTGGCTAGGTTTGAGTCAATTTGACAAAACCTGGAGTTATCACAGAGAAAGGAGCTTCAGTTGAGGAAATGCCTCCATGAGATCCAGCTGTAAGGCATTTTCTCAATTAATGATCAAGGGGAAAAAGCCCCTTGTGGGTGGAACCATCTCTGGGCTGGTAGTCTTGGGGTCTATAAGAAAGCAAGCTGAGTAAGCCAGGGGAAACAAGCCAATAAGAAACATCCCTCCATAGCCTCTGCATCAGCTCTTGCTTCCTGCCCTGCTTGAGTTCCAGTCCTGAGTTTCTTTGGTGATCAATAGCAATGTGGAAATATAAGCTGAATAAACAAACCCTTTCTTCCCCAACTTGCTTCTTGGTCATGATGTTTGTGAAGAAATAGAAACCCTGACTAAGACAAATTGGTACCAGCATAGTGGGGTATTCCTGTGACAACCTGACCATGTTTTGGGGAGGACTGTGGAATGAATTTGGAAATTTGGGCTAGAAGATCTATTCGGTGTTAAGAACTCTGTGGGAAAAAAAAACAAAAACAAAACCTCTGTGGGATGTTGTGTAGGAGCTTGGAAGATAATGTTGAGAAGATGGAGGCCTGGCTTGTGAAATTTCAGGGGGAAGATTAAAGACTCTTTTCAGGGACATTGCTATTTTTATTGTGAAGATTCTGTGGTTGTGGTTAACTGGGGCTGAAGAATCAGCTGTGATAACAAGATACCAGAACTACTAAAACAAAACCTTTTCATTACTGGGAATATTAATGCTGGTTAGTTGGAGCTAAGAAATTAGTGGTGATTAAGAAGAGACCAGCATCATTGAGGTGACATCTTCTGGGAACTGTTTTCTGAGAGCACAAAGAGGCTGTGTTCCAGAGATAGCCAAAGTTGTACCTTGTGCAGCAGCAGGATGTAGTAATGTGTAAGAGTTACCCAGGTGGTACTGGTTTTGAAGGCATGAAGCGGTCACACAGATCAGCTGAGGCTCAGCACTGTGAGAGGCCATGGAAGGCCATTGGTGAAGGTGCAGCCTTGGTTGCAATTGATGGCCCAGGACTGAAGGGGTCATGCAAAGGAGTTGAGGCTCGGCACCATGAAGAGAGCCTATGAGAGGCTATTGTTGAAGCCAAGTTACAGTGGAAGACAGCTGTGTTTTGGAGATGCCAGTACCATGAGATGACTACCAAGAACAGCAGCAGCAGTGGAGTACAGGTGGCTGGAGCCTAGAAGACACGGTGTGTGCTACAGGGCATGGCTGGAGAAGTGACCCAAGCCCTTGGAGGAGCCCAGAAGATCGTGAGTTGGATCCCAGACATTGGATGGTTGGAGGTTGATTTTTGCTTTTGATTGTGACTGTGCCCTGATATTTTTTCCCTCTTGAAGGAAGTTTTTTAGTGAAGCCCACAGTTAAGAGACTTTGAATTTTAAAAGAAACTGGATATTTTAAAAGGATTGAACTTTTAATACATAAAGACTGTGGGATTTTTAAAGTTATTTAGATCTTGAGGATGAATAAGAAACTAAGGGTTGAGGCTTACTAGTGATGTGTTTGTGTGTCAAGTTGACAAGGGGTCAATTGTACTGGCTAGTTTTGTGTCAACTTGACACAACCTGGAGTTATCACAGAGAAAGGAGCTTCAGTTGAGGAAATGCCTCCATGAGATCCAGCTGTAAGGCCTTTTCTCAATTAGTAATCAAGGGAAAATGGCCCATTGTGGGTAGAACCATCTCTGGGCTGGTAGTCTTGGGTTCTATAAGAAAGCAAGCTGAGCAAGCCAGGGGAAGCAAGTCAGTAAGAAACATCCCTCCATGGCCTCTGCATCAGCTCCTGCTTTCTGCCCTGCTTGAGTTTCAGTCCTGATTTCCTTTGGTGATCAACAGCAATGTGGAAATGTAAGCTGAATAAACAAACCCTTTCCTCCTCAACTTGCTTCTTGGTCATGATGTTTGTGAAGGAATAGAAACCCTGACTAAGACAAGGACCAAACCTCCTAAACTTCCTGAAATAACTGTAGAACAGGCAAGAAAAAAGGAACTATAGCTATTTTCTCATCTATAATAAAAAACTAGGATTTATTAACATAATAGCACAAGAAAACATGCTTTCAGTTTGGACTTGAAGGTGTTTTAAGGCAGTTACTCGGTAAAAAAAGAAAACCAAAGTTTCAAGATAATACAAATAATAAAAAAGTTACAATAATTTAAAACATCTGAACACAAATTATTACATATCTTTATCTGTATCTATTTTTATACCTGTCTGTCTGTCTGATCTGCAACTAAGTAAAATAATGACAGAAACCAATAGAGATATAGATTGAAACTATGATATGAACATTGTTTCTGAAATGTCAGCTGAGGGTTTAGAAGAATGTGGAAGTTTACCCTCTTTTGGCTTGGGTGATCTTCCAGCGGTTCTAGATGGACAGAGATTGGGAATGGAAGCCAGCCCACTCAAGGATGGAGGAGGTGCATGTCCCTTCCTTCTTTTCTTGGGAACTTGCCATATGCAAGACATTGTTAACCTGCCTGAGTTGTGTGTTAATGTCCCTTGTCTTGTTTTATTATTTTCAAATCGATATCCTTTCATTAACATTTAAAAGCAATGGATTCCATGGCTTGGAAGATGTGTCAGTAAAGTTGATTTTTGTACAAGCATGGATTCATGAATTCAGATCTCCAGCACCCACATAAAACGCCAGCTGCAGCAATACATCCCTGAAATCTCAGTTCTGGGAAAGCAGAAACAGTAGGATCACTGGGGTTTGCTAGCTTGCCAATCTAGAAGAATCCATAAGCATCAATTTCTATCAGAGACCCTGTTTCAAAATATGACGTGGAGACTGATTGAGGAAAATACCCACTGTTGATCTCTGGCCTCCCTTGTACATAGAACACACACACTCATGAACACATACACACACACACACACACACACACACACACACACACACGCATGCACACGCATGCACACACTCACATAGACACACAGAACTATTGTCCAATCAAAGTGTAATTTAGGCACTCTCAAATTTGATACTTTATGGAGAATTAAAAACAAAACAAAACAAAAACACAAAAAGACAAAATAAACATGAAGAGCAGAACAAATTAATTCAGAGTTTAAAAGAGTTTCAGACAAGAGGGAATATATCTGGTACAGTCTTATGGGGTCTGGTGGATCCTATTTTTATGGGTCAGTCACCAGCCACAATTGAATATTTCACATCATGAAGCTGCATTTCTTAGAAACTATACAGTACATACTCTAGTTCCCAGTGGCTTCCAACATCATACAGCTCACACATCCAAAGGGAGATCAATCAATTTGCCAGCTCCATGATTCAACCACCAGATCATACCAAACATGAACAAGCCCAGGAATATTAAATGTGTTGAATGTATACTAAGGCGTATTAGTGGCCAAGGGATAGCCCAGTAGAATCTTCCTTTTTTTCCAATGGCTAGAAGAGTTGTTCTGTAGCTGGGGGTTGTTCCATCTCTTATCTTATAGAAATAGAAATATAATTTCTAATAAAGGTACCCTTTTTTAAAGAATATTCCAATTCTTTCCAAACAAATTCAGAACAGTTTTCACTGTGAATGAATATCTATCCCTTTTGTGTATTTTTTTTTTTTTCTGGACTAAAGAAGCCCACAAGAATTCTGTGTATATGTCAGAAAGAGCCACTTGAAATGTCATCTATATCATGTATATTCAGTTCCAGATGAGGTCTGGGAAGTCACATGCTACGGACAAAGCCATTGCAAGGGCTGTCACCTTAATCAGTTATGAACATGATTGGCTGGGCTGCCCTCTTCATTACCTGAGGAACTGGCTCTATTCCTTGTCCTTGTCACTGGAACATGAGTGATGTGTCTGCTGGTCCAGTACAGGAAATCACTCAGTGACTTGGGATGCCAGGATGATGTGACTGATGTAGGCCTTGAGCATTGCATGTCCGAAGTACAGTCTTAAAAGTTTTTCCTCACCTTTGATTTGAAGGACCAAATTGCTTGGTCCTCGTCATCTTCAAATTTATCTCATTTCAAAATTGTGTTCCTTTAGGGGTCAGAATTTCAGATTGCTCAGATTTTTCTTAGTCTGGATTCCACAGTAACTGTTTATTCTTTGCTATTCAGTAAAACATCCTTGTCTTTCAGTAGGAAGCATACAGGGTTCCAGTAGGAAAACAGCAGGGAGGACTGTGGTGGAGGTCAGGGGAAACAGCAATTTCCAGGTAATTTCTGAACTCGCTTTGCAGTGGCGAAGCACAAAAACTTCGTAATGATTCTGACACATTAACTGAGCGATTTCCCTGTACCCTTCACATTTCCACAACATTAATTTTATGCACACTAATTAAGTAGGTGGCTGACTGCTTCAGGGGGGAGCCATTAGCCTTTGGTGAGACCTTGGAACTATGCAGTCTGGAGCACAGGCTGGCTTTGGTGGGCAGAAGTCATGCTGTTGACTTGTGTAGGTCCTATAGGCCTTTTTTCATGTTCATGGGTTGTTATGTTCAAGGAAGAAGTCTAATGTCTTTCTTCTCTTGGAAAAGCAAACTTCTTCCGTCATGTCTCACCCACAGGCTAATATATAGTTTCTCAACAACCATCTTCCAGATTTCAATCCCCATTCTTCATGACACTCTGGCTTGTTACCCTCCTCCTCTGCAGCTTATACTCTTACTTGACTCAAGTACAGCTCTCAGGTGGACCTACACATCTATACAGTAAGAGACAGGTACTGTGTTGGTTAGTTTTAGTCTACTTGGCACAAACTAGTGCCACCTGGGAAGAAGGATTCTCAATGAGGAATTGACTCTATCAGGTTGGCTTGTGTAACATTTTCTCCATGAATGGTTGATGTGGGAGGGACCTTGAGTTGTGTGACCTCCAAGTAGGTGGTCCTGGGTTGTATAGTAAAACAAGCTGAGTAAACCATAGGGAATAAGGCAGTAAGCTATTTCTTCATGGTTCCTGGCTCAGCTCCTACTTGAGTTCCTACTCTGACTTCCCTCAGTGATGGACTGTGATCAGGATATATAAACCAAATAAATTCTATCATCTATTAAGTTGCTTTTGGTAAGAATTTTATCGAAGTAACCCACTCTAGAAAAGATACCAGTGGTACCTGACTCATCTCACCTCAACATGTCTGATATTTGCCCTATTGCCTTCTGTGTTGATGGCTTCATGACTGGAGTACAGCACTTCATTATTCTGCCAGTAGATTTTTCTTCCTGGCATAGCCCTCATGGTGGATCATTAATGTCTCTAGATTAAACCCTCAGTTAATAGGAATCAACACCCATGATTTCTTGCTTCTTGGTTGTGGGGCCTGATTTGTAATAGGTAGTCTTTCTGGGGATCATTACATCTGTAATATTTGAGAAAAACTCCCTGCACTATTCTTATAGAGAGCTAGCTTGCTCAGAGTTGACTTAGTAATTTCTTTTTGGAATCTTAAAGCTTACCTCCAGTAACACACCCCCTTCAAGGTCCATACCTTCTAATCATTTTCCAAAGAGTTCCCATCAACTTGGGACAAACTATTCCAATATATGAGCCCAGGAAGCCATTTTCTTTTAAACTACCATAGTTGCTGTAACAAAATACTGAGATGAACAACTGATAGGAAGGGTTTATTTTGGTGCCGGGGATTTCCATTCAGGATAGCTTGGCCTCACTGCTCTGGATCTGTCAGAGGCAGAACATCACGGCAGGGAGCATGGCATGAGAAAGCTAGCTTCCTCCATATAGCCTAATTTCTTAAAATTTTTACTACCTCACATTATGGATATCAGCTAGGGACCTAGTCTATAACACATGACCTTTTGGAGACATTTAAATTTTTAACCACTATATTTATCTATTTCAATTCATGATAATTAGAATCCAGTCAATTATGTTTAATCAAAATGAGCTGAGAAGCCAGACATAGGAAATATCAGGTAACTGGCTCCAGAAAGACAGTGTTCAAAAAGATTTACTCAAAATGAGACCTCTACATCTATTTTTAGGGTTAAGTGTTGTTTGTAGTTTGTCTTATGGCATGAGGGGATACTGTGTTACCCACAAGGACCACAGACACTGAAGTTTTCATAAATGAATGGCTTCCAAGGGTCAAGTCTCCTCTCTGCTTAGGCATTAAGAGTACAGCTTTAGACTTCCGTTAGTTAGTACCTGTTTTGAGAGGTTGTATGATTGACATGTATATCTCATACTTTTTCCAATCTGGAGTACTTCCTCTGTATATATACCCAAGAAGCATTGCAGAGTAAGCAGAGCACACCCTTGAGCCTTAAAGCCTGAGTATACTATATGCCATGTACATATAATATTTACTGGAGCATTTGGCTGCTGAAACCAGGTTGAACTCTTTACCTCTCAAGCAATTGTTAATTTGTTTTAATGTTTGTAGTGCTAGAGGTTGCACAAGCTTGGCAAGTACTCTTCTACTGAGGATTTTCCCAGTCCCCAAATCAATGTTTAATTGTTAGAATTACTCACATTTCCAGAGTTTACAACAACAACCTGGAAATAAGAAACTGTTCTATACAAAGATTTTAAAAAACTGAAAATAATTAATAGAAATAGAAAAGAAAATGTCTTCCTAGGTTCATAAAAAATAAATTATTAAACACAGCATGATTCATCAAAGCTCAGTTGCTTCTTTAGCATTTGTTGTTGTTGCTGAAGCTTCTGCAGATTAATGAGATGACATACTTTAAATACCATAAAGTTGTATGAACAGACTATGCAAAAGAATTATACATTGTACAAATCAATCTTGGAAGAGGATATGAAGGGTAAAGGCAAGGCCAGTCTATTAAACCAGCACTATCCAAAAGAATATAATGCAGGCTGCATAGGCAATCTTAAGTATTCTAGCATTTGCATAGAAGGAAGCTTTTTAAAAGTGAAATAATTTTAATAGAGTATTTATATATTATAGAATACACCACACCTTATTATTGCAATGTACTCTGTATAAAGATAACAGTAAACTGCTATATATACTCTTTTTCTATTAAGTCTTGATAATTCAATGTTCCACTTATAGTAAAGTACAGTGTGGGAGAGAAATATTAATGTATTTTGTGTGTAGAATAAATGATTCTAAGCTTTAATTTTATTATCCCTATGGAAAAGTCTAGAGATTGCTGTTTGCCTCTCATGTAGTCTATTTACAAGCATTGTTGGACAGGCTAAATTAGATTCTGGTTACAACAAATGTAACATAGTTACACTGATAAATCTTAATCAATGGGAAAACGTCAATGGATTTTTATCTTATTTATTATCCCCTTAAATGTACCTGCTAAGGAGCTTAGTAATCAATTAACTGAGGAATTACATGAAATTGTGTGAAACTAAATGTATCTTTCAAAAAATTATAAAAAGATGTTATCAGAAAAACAAGGTAAGTTACTCATGGAAATCATGTTATTTGTACAATAGGAAATGCAGAGAAATAGGATGTAACAGACAACTGACCTCAAACACGCTGTTAGGAAGGTTTTGCTTATACTCATGGGTTTTGTTTATAGAAGAATTATGGAGATAGCACCAAGAGTTTCCATTGCCCTTGTAAGTATCATCTTACATTAGTATATTGTGTTTGTCATAATTAATATACTAATGTTGATACAGTACTATGAATGAAGTGCATACATTATTTAGAATTCCTTATTTTTATCAGTGTTCTTTGTATGTCCCATGATTCCACTGAGGGGTGTGATATCCTGCCTTTTTAACTACTTAGGATTATGATATCTGTACCTGTATTATACTACTTATCCAATCCAAACTTGTGGTCAGTTTCCTCCTGTGAACCTGGTAGTGACTATGGCACAAATGACCTGTATAGTTTCTGATATTAGCTAACGAAAGGCCCACAGCATTCATTTATTTAATTTTTCTTTTAAGGGTGGTGGCTGAAACCAGCTATGCTTTAAGGGAGTACAAACTACCCCATATGGAGAATCTACCACATGAAGGCTCTTATAATGTATTAAATGTAATAAAAATAAATGAACTAAAATGCAACTTATTCTGGAAGACTAGGAATGCAATATGTGTTCTGACATATTGTAGAGAAGAGTCAAGAGGGACAACTGAACCAAGTCTTCTAGAGAAACTGAACATCAGGCAAGGAAAATGATAAGATTGTTTAACAACATGCTTTCAGGACAGAACTGTAGGAAGAGTGAAAAACAATGCAAAGAGTTGGGTCAGTAAAGAAATATACCATACAGGTGGCTATAAGTAGATGGTTTAGCAGTGTGCTTATGCAGTATGAATTCAGGGCAAGAGTTGGAATCACTTCTATCAGAAAGGGCTGCATTTCTCCAGTCCCTATTACAATTCTTCTAAGGGTACATATTTAGTTGAACTACTAAAACTACTAGCATACAGATGTTGGGCCACACATAATGGATAATTGAGAGCACAGGTGAAGATTTTGCAGTGTACATCTCAACCCTGTCCAGAACAGCAGCCTACAGTGTTCATGTTATCCTTGTCCTGACTATCTGCATACGATCTGAGTTTGGAAGTGGTGATTCAGTAAAAATTTGTGTGATGTATAATGGCAGCTCAAGGCTGTAGGTATGGGACATTCATAACAGTAAGGTTAAAATAACTTTCTAATGCAGTGGGGCCCCCAGTATTTTCACTATGGCCTTTGAGCAAACTTAGGGCATACAAAGAATGAGAACAACTCTAGGCTAATACCCTTCTCCAGAAATGTAGAAGGTGGGCACGTAGAGATCTGGTTCCAAAGTACTCTAGGCAGAGGAAAGAGGCGGAGAGATTCCCAGGACCCATCAGGACTGGCCTGATGTAGAACAAGTAAGAAAACTGGAATGACTGGGTCATGAGAGGAGAAAGCATGGGACAGAGAGAGAGTATGAGAAAGGAACAGGGCTGCTCTCTTGGAATGGGTCTTTAGTTTGTAGAAGTTTGGACTTCAGTCAGAGCAAAGATGGGTCATTCATAGGTTTGCAAAAAGGGTTGGCATAGCTTAGTTTATATACTTTAAATGACTCTAGCTGCTAGATTGCAAATATTTACTAACAGCATTGAATTTTGTGAGATGTCAGAGGAGCAGAAAGACTAGTTATCAGTTACTGCTGAGGATAAGGCACTAGGTGTAAAGGAAGGGACAGAGGTTCATAGTATCTCTTTCAAGGTACAGTATATCAACTTTAGTAATGGCTTAGCTATTGGGAATGAGAAAGATATTGCACAGAGGACTCCCAGCATCTTGATATGATAGCCAAATTAAAAAACAGGATCTAGGAAGTGTTTCCAGGGGTTCAGAAGCTGATATTTGACATTGAAATTGAGCTATTTATTATAGAGAAAGAAAAAATCATAGAGTTATTTTAATGATAAAAGAAAAAAATAGATGTATATATAAGAGATGGATGTTGTCTTTCCAATTCAGAGTTGAAACTGAGGTAAAAAAGATTGAAGATTTTACCTCACCCAAGGTGATTCAAGCAGAAGAGGATTAGGAGGAAGTTTTTTTTCTCTCAAGAAGTTTTTAACAGTATGAGGGACTACACTGGGATGTTAGAAGACAGAAAGGCAGGCCTGAGAGTCAAGCATATGAATTTGATATGCTAAAATGAAATAGATTGAATCACTTCATTTCAGTTCTTGAAAACAAACATCTGGAATGTCTGCCCTTGTAATGTTCAAGTGTTTGAAGCTTCTTCTGCTAGGAGTGATTTGGTAAAGTTCTTAACTAGCTTTGACTACGCAAGAAGACAAGGAAAAGAACTGACTTTGACATTGGAACGATCCAGATTTCCATCCTGTTTCAGGTATATGGTCTGGAGATTGTTACTGATACCCCTTTAACACATCTATTTCTTCTTAGAAAGTAAGTGCCACTGTCCTCCTTAGTTACCAACCATAGGACAAAAAGCACCTCCTTAGAACCAACCATCGGACAAAAGCAAAACCCAATGCAGAAGCTGCCACCGAACACGCACTTGTTAAATGCGAGAAGGAGGAAATCTTTTTTTTCAATTTTTTATTAGATATTTTCTTCATTTACATTTCAAATGCTGTCCCGGAAGTCCCCATACACTCCCCTCACCCTGCTCCCCTACCCACCCACGCCCGCTTCTTGGTTCTGGTGTTCCCCTGTACTGGGGCATATAAAGTTTGCAAGACCAAGGGGCCCCTCTTCCCAAATGATGGCTGACTAGGCCATCGGGAAATCATTTCTAATACATGATAATAATGGCTTCATGAACTAGTAAGGTTCATTTTATGACATTATTTTTTTAAAAAAAATATTGGTTATCTTGTTTATTTACATTTCTTTTTTTACTGGATATTTTCTTTATTTACATTTGAAATGTTTTCCCCTTTCCAGGTCTCCCCTTCATAAGCCTCCATCCCATCCTTCCTCCCCATGCCTCTATGAGCGTGCTCCCCCACCCACCCACTCACTTTCATCTTCTTGAACACCCTCAGGCCCAAGGGTTTATTTAGATTTCAAATGTTATCTCCCATCTCGGTTTCCTGTCCGATAATACACCATGTCACCCCCACCCCCCTGCCTCCGAGAGTGCTCCTCCACCCACCCGCTCACTCCTGTCCCACCACCCTAGCATTTCCCTACGTTGGGGCATCAAGCCTTTACAGGACCAAGGGCCTCCCCTTCCTTTGATGCCAGACAAGGCCATCCTCTGCTACATATGCAGATGGAGCCATGGGTCCCTCCATGTATTTTCTTTGGTTGGTGGTTTAGTCCCTGTGAGATCTGGCATGTCTGGTTGCTTGGTAATGTTGTTCTTCCTATGGGGTTACAAACCCTTTCAGCTCCTTCAGTCCTTCCTCTAACTCCTCCATTGGGGTTCCCCTGGTCAGTCCAATGGCTAGCTGCAAGCATCCCCATCTGTATCAGTAAGGTTCTTTCTGAGCCTCTCAGAAAGAACATCCATATGACATCCATATCTGGCCCATGTCAATAAGCATTTCTTGACATCCATAATAGTATATGGCTTTGGTGGCTGCATATGGCATGGATCCTCAGATGGGCCAGTCTCTGGATGGTCTTTCCTTCAGTATCTACTCCACTTTTGTCCCCTTATTTCCTTTAAACAGGAACAATTTTGGGTAAAAATTTTGAGAAGAGTGGGTGGCCTTATTTCTCAACCAGGGCCATGCCTAACCCCTGGATATGGTCTCGACAGGTTTTCTCTGCCTTTGTTGCTTATTTCAGCTAATGTCATTCCTGTTGAGTTCTGGGAGCCTCTTGCCTTCCTGGCATCTGGGACTTTCTATTGGCTACCCACAGCTCCCCATCCCCCATTCTACACCCCTTTGTTCAATTTCCTGACCCTCTATACATCATCCCAGTCTCCTCCCACACCTGATCCAACCCCCTTTATTTCTCTCCCTCTCATCTTTTCCTTTCAATTCCTATGCACTCTCTACCTCCCATGATTATTTTGTTTCCCCTTCTGAGTAGGAGTGAGGCATCCACACTTTGGTCTTCCTTCTTCTTGAACTTCATGTGGTCTGTAAGTTGCTTCATAGGTATTCTGAGCTTTTTTTTGTTTTTTGTATAAGACTGGTGTTCACTTTGTGACATTACATTCAAATTCAACATGCTCTCTCGTGTCATTTTTTTTTGGTTTGTCATTCGCCGACTTCTTGCCCACCTGCAACTAGAGACCCGTCAGCACAGATGGGAGACCCCCAAAAAAGGGGTTAGTCTGCAGCAGAGAATCTTTTTGGTCGATGCCCAGGAGTGGTACAGCTGGGTCCTCAGGTAGTACTATGTCCAGTTTTCTTAGGAACCTCCATACCGATTTTCAGAGTAGTTGTGCCAGCTTACAATACCATCAACAATGGAGGAGTGTTCCTCCTCCTTGCCATTATCTGCTGTCACTTGAGTTTTTTTTTTTTTTTTTCTTATCCAATCTGACTTGTGTGAGGTGGAATCTCAGGGTCATTTTGATCTGCATTTCTCTGATGACTAAGGATCTTGAGCATTTCTTTAAGTGCTTCTCAGACATTCGGTATTCCTTTGTTGAGAATTCTTTGTTTAGCTCTGTACCCCAATTTTAATAGGGCTATTTGGATTTCTGGAGTCTAATTTCTTGAGTTCTTTGTGTATATTGGATATTAGCCCTCTAATGGATATAGTATTGGTAAAGCTCTTTTCCCAAACTTTGGGTTGCCATTTTGTACTTTTGATAGTGTCCTGTGTCTTACAGAAGCTTTCTAATTGTATGACATCCCATTTGCTGATTGTTGATCTTAGGGCATAAGCCATTGGTATTCTGTTCAGGAAAATTTCCCCTATGCTCATGTTTCAAGGCTCTTCCCAACTTTATGTTCTCTTGGATTCAATGTATCTGGTTTTATGTGGAGGCCCTTGATCCACTTGGACTTCAGCTTTGTACAAGGAGATGAGAATAGGTCAATTTGCATTCTTCTACGTGTAGACCTCCACTTAAGCCACCACCATTTGTTGAATATACTGTCTTTTTTCCACTGGATGGTTTTAGCTTGTTTGTCAAAGATCAAGTTTTTCCTTTGATGAGCATGAAATGTCCTTCCTTATCTGCTTTGATAACTTTTGGTTGAAAGTCAATTTTATTTGATATTAAAAATAGCTTCAGCTTGTTTCTTGAGACCATTTGCTTGAAAAAAAAATCTAGCCTTTTAGTCTTAAGTAGTGACTATCTTTGTCACTGAGATATGTTTCTTGTATGAAGCAAAATGCTGGGTACTGTTTATGTTATGTTTTCTTTAACTGTTCTGTCAATGTTTTCTATGGTATCTTCTATGCCTAAGATTCTCCCTTCTATTACTTGTATTCTGTTGTTGATGCTTGCATGTATGACTCCTGATCTCTTTCCTAGGTTTTCTAACTCCAGGGTTGTCTCCCTTTGTGATTTCTTTATTGTTTCTCTTTCCATTTTTGGATCCTGGATGGCTTTGTTCAATTCCTTCACCTGATTGGTTGTGTTTTCCTGTAATTCTTTAAGGGAGTTTTGTGTTTCCTCTTTAAGTGCTTTTACCTGTTTACCTGTGTTCTCCAGTATTTCTTTAAGGTAGTTATTTTTGTCCTTCTTAATGTCCTTTATCACCAGCATGAGATGTAATTTTAAATACAAATCTTGCTTTTCAGGTGTGGTGGGGTATCCAGGGATTGCTGTGGTGAGGAAACTGGGTTCTGATGATGCCAGATATCCTTGGTTTCTTAAGTTCTTGTGCTTTCCTCTTGCCATCTGGCTATTTTTGTAGCTGGTTTTGCTGTCTCTGACTGGTCCTTGTCTCTCCTGTGAGCCTTTGAGCCTGTGGTCTTTGGTGTATCAGCACTCCTTTGATCTTTGGTGTGTTAGCACTCCTGGGAGACCTGCTCTCTCTGGGTGGGAATGCAGTGCAGGGTGGGACTGTGGTCGAGATAGCTGTAGCACAAGGTCAGCCCTGGACACAGGTCCATTTTATGACTTCTTGACCCTGTTTCTGGGTAAGGCCATGTTTGGGGAATCTTGTGCATTAATAAAAATACTTGAAGGGTTTTCAGTTGACATTTGCAAATTACCAAAATTCTTTTGTGGTGTCAGCTATCTCTAACACTCTCTAAAAATGCAGAAATGTGACAGCTGAAAAATGCATAAATGGAACTTATTTCATTTGGGATTTGATATAGTGAGAAAATGTAAAATTTATGCATGATAAAACCATCAAGGCTCAAGTAAAGGATACAGGTAGATTTATAGAAGTAGAGTGGGTAGGTCTGAAGAGCAAAATTTATGCTAAGCATCTCTGGTACCTCACTGAATCTTCCTAGAAAACCTCAGTGCTCTCATTTTCCTATGAAGAAACCAAGGCTGAGAGACTACTAGGGTTTGCAAGAAGTTCGTGTATCTGCAAAAGCTCATGAATTGGAAGCTTGGACCTCAGTGTGATACTGTGGGGAGTGATTAAACCTAAAGATATAGAGCCCACAAGGTGAAATTAGGTCAGTATGGATGTTAGTCTGAGATATAATACAGTAAGTACATGGAATCCTGTTTAGTTCTTACAAGAAAGTTGCATTTGTTTATCGTTCTTTATTCTGCCATGTGATTTCCTGCTTTTACTTGAGTTTCAATTGTAATGGCACCTTCTATGTGCCAAGGCCAAACTGGTGGCAGCACAACATACTTCAACTTTCAGAACCATGAACTAAATAGATTTATTTTCTTTATAGGATTTCAAGATTCAGGTGTTGCGTAACAACAATCGAAGGTGAACTAATATAGAAACCATCAGAAATGACTGGCCCTCTGAATAAAGACTTGGCTAGTCCTGTGCTCAGTTTACTTACTTTTCTAACCATTGGAATCTGTTCTGATTTTACCTCCAGTCAGCAACAGTGACTAGGAATCTAAACACTGGCACGAGTTGCTCTTTACCTGACACCTCTATTCTTTCTTTTGAAGAATCTGCTACTGAAGTCACAGTGTAGTGTCTTCACTGTGGAATGGAAAAAAAAGTTGGTTGCTGTCACTCTGTGTCAGAAGTCTTCATAATATGGGAAGCAGTGGAATTTTGGTTTTTCAATGTGGATACAAAAGGAGTCTATTTTTGGATTTTCTTTCAGTGTTCTCTGGCAGAAACAGTAGCTTTATTTTTATATACATACTCCTGTGCATTAACGCATTCTATTCATGGTGTATTTTTCCCATTAACTCTCCTGTGTGTTTGGTGACATCCAACTGTTTCATGAGCATCCAGCTTATGGAGATTGGGCACCCTTCAATTCTCCAGGCCTCAGTTCATGTAAGGTACTGAGACCAGATTCTGGAGCCTGGTAGGTCAGTTGCTGGGGAGGAACATTGTTAGGGAGGACGGTGTGCATTCTACATGTCTCAGTGATTCTGCCTTTTCTGGGTTCCCTGCAAGACACAAATGCTGTACAAAAGAGGCCATTCTTTTTCAACTGAGATAATAAATGCAGTTTGGAAATAATCTCATCACTTCTTTAAAATGCAGGGACTTGACACTAAAGCCATTGACAACGAGCCACAGAACTCTGCGAATGCTCCCATGAGTCTCTGCAGAAGTGCTTTCTCTAAACTGCTTTAATGAGGAAGAAGTAAGCTAGTTACATGACTTCTTGAACATTCAGTCAAATGACAACTCACAAATCTTTTAACTTAACCTCACCAAATAATCTAAGCTTTAAGAATGCTCCTTTCCCTCACCTTTCAAGATATCATTCTGGATCCCCAGCTCTCTAAAAATCACATTAGTCACCTCTTTATGTAGCCTTTTCACCCCAGCACATTTAATTTGTGGGAATAGCACTTAAGATTGATTTTTAAGTGTTCCCAAGGTAATAGAGGTTTCAGCTAACCTTTCACTCCATTACCCATATAATTAACAACTTATATTATTAGAATTAGATAACTAATATTTATATTCATTATTAATTCAGATTTGAACTTTATTTATATTGTCCTAGTTTTTAACTGATCCTCTTTTCCTTCTGTTCTAAAATTCCATCCATACTATTTTATTATCATGTTCCTTGTGTTTCTTGGCTATGACGAGTCCTTGGTACTTGTTTATGATGACATCGCAGTAATTCTTTTGTTTGGTTGTTCTATTTTTGAAGCAGAGTCTCAGCTATGCCAGGCTGGCCACCAACTCAACATGTAGACATGGATAACATTGAACTTATGGTTCTCTTGCCGCCATCTTCTGAATAATAATAGTATAGGTGTGCATCACCATGCCTAGTTCTATTAAGCCCTATGAGTTTCTCTTAGTTAGGAATTCTACAGGTATGAAAAAAAATCCATATCCAAAAGCAACTAGGAAAGAACAGATTTATTTCATACGAAAACATGTAATGCATCATCCAGGGAAGTAAAAGCATAAACAAAGCAGAAACTTGGAGGTAGGAATGCAGATGACATGGAGGAGTACAACATACTCATTTGTTCTTCATTGTTTGCTCAGCCTTTCATTTTTTCCCTTTTTTTTTATTAGATATTTTCTTTATTTACATTTCAAATTTTATCCCCTTTCTTCATTTACCCTCCAAAACCCCCTTATCCCATCTCCCCTCCCCCTACTCACTAAGCCACCCACTCCTGCTTTCCTGTCCTGGTATTCCCCTACACTGGGGCATGGAACCTTCACAAGACTAAGGGCCTCTCCTCTCACTAATGTCCCACAAGGCCATCCTCTGTTACATATGCTGCTGAAGCCTTTAGTCTATGCTGATGAAGCCTTTAGTCCCTCCTTGTGTACCCTTTGGTTGGTGGTTTTGTCCCTGGGAGCTCTGCAGGTACTGGTTGGTTCATATTGTTGTGCCTCCTATAGGGCTGCAAACCCCTTCAGCTCCTTGGGTCCTTTCTCTAGCTCCTCTATTAGGGAGCCTGCTCACCCTACTTTCTTATACAACTCAGGACCATGTTACCAGTGATGGCCCCACCCCATGGGCTAGGCCATTTTCTCAATTAAAATTCCTTCTTTCCAGACCTTATGTCAAACTGACAT